>JAUYWI010060201.1:0-27947 GCA_034780595.1 Parotoplana pacifica | reverse complement strand
AGTGGGGGAGGCACCAAAAGAAGGGGACCGCGCACCACCATCAAGGCCAAGCAGCTGGACACGTTGAAGGCGGCGTTTGCAGCTACTCCGAAACCGACGCGGCATGTTCGTGAGCAATTGGCGCAAGAGACAGGACTCAGTATGAGGGTTATACAGGTGAGAAAGAATACTTCACTAAGCTGTAATGCATTCATTTATTGGAAAATATTCGCTTGGCCCCTGTTTAAATGATCAAATAAGACGAGTACCTAACAGTGAGTAGTTTTCAACTCACTCCCATAGATTGGATCTATTTTTTCAAGGCCATTGGTAAAATAACATCCTATTGTATTAACACAATTTAGTAACAAACTTAAAATTTTACCAAACATATTTAGGTTGTTGGAATAAAATTAATTGGTAATAACTTTATTTTTCAAAATTGTCTAGTAGGTATATACCATGATCTGAGATTCGAACTATTTATACATAATTTTAGCTGTGTTGTAAACTATGATCGAAATTATATTTGTTCAAATAAAAAAAGTCCTGGTTTATTAGCAGCCATAGTTTTATTTACATGCATTTATGCGATTTTAATTATTATTGTTAGCTGAAATGTGAAGTTTATATATACTCAATTAGAAATAAAAATTGAGATTATTGTTATCGGGGTCAGTTTTATGGTGGAGCGAAAATAACTTGAACCAATTTTCTTGAAAAAGTATCCACGTTATTTGGTTCGGTATTAGGACGACGTTACGTGTGTAAAAGGGGGAGGTGTTAGTTTTATATAGTCAAATAGAAATGATTGTCTGGCTGGCTTTTTAGCAAGTTGTATCCACTTTAGTTTTGTTTGGAGATACAAACATTTGTTCTTTTTATCAAGTCCTGCCTGGATATTTTTATCAGAATTTTATTTCAAAATTTTTATGAACGGAGACATAAAGTAAACGAACTTGTAGTTTTATTTCCATGTCTTTTTTGTGCGGACATCCCACCAATTATGTAAGGAATTCTCCAGATTGATAGTGCCTACCCTGTGTTATGCGGTGGATAAGAATAAAAGTTGATGAAAAAAAAGGTGTGAGTTGTCTCTCGTCCTGCATTATTATGACTAATTTTTGATCGTTAAATGCTGTAAAATGTCATTGCATACGTTTGCTTTTTATTCTCCAATTTCAACATCTGTCGATGACTTTTTCTCTCAACTGTAAATAAGCAGAGAGATCGGTGTTAATCTCATTTTATTCGATTTCCATTCTATGTCCTGTCCACTTTATCTGACTTTTACTGTCCAACTACATAGCAGAGTAGAATTAACCAGCAGCAATAATAGCAACAAAAAGAAACGGTTTTATTTCTACTGATTTGTTTTGTTTTTACTTTATTCCCGCCTCTATAGGCTATTAACAGTTCCAATTAAACTGACACCCCGACCTCCCATTTTCTCATTGAGCTATGTTGAGTGAACTGATTTATAGCATATGCCCATATTTCGGTGGAAATCTAATTTACATAAATGATCGTAAAATGATAAGCCAATTTTTGTTTTAAAAAGTGTTGATAAACTGTAGGTAGAATATCGAGCTGTAGATGTGCATGGTCAGATACCTGTAAGACGTATATGATGTATATTAAATATATTGTAATATCAGTTACATATTGGTTATACGGGAATTTAATGGTAAAACTAAAACGAAAATTCTAGGCGCATGTTTCTGTCAACAAAGCCAACCAAACGCTACAACTTTGAAATACTTGTGGTTGAAAAATAGTCTGACACCTTGGGGACACCGAAACTACAAATCATAAACCTAAAAGAGAAATTCGGTGTTGAAACAGTCGGCATGCGTTGATGTTTGACATTTTGTCCATTTGGGGTGATCTATTGCTTCGGCGTTTAGCACGATGATTGTCAGGCATTTCCTCCACACTGATATTTGACAAATGATTTGATCGTTGTACCTAATTTTTATTACTGGATTCTGTGCCCACTATTCGGTTACTTTCGCTAAATTATCCACTCCTCATGCTCTCGATCCACAATCCTGGGGCTCAGGTTTATGACATTGTTCTGTGTAAGCACCAGGCATTACTCGTAGCGTGAGTTATTTGATAAGCGATCAGTATCAGTGTGTGTGTGCATTCATGAATACAAATTAGTTATTGCTTTGTATTTTGGCTATAAAACATACAAATCGATCATTTCTTTCTGGTGGGGGATAAGAATATGAAAAGATCGAAATGTTTGTATCGCATCTCTTTACATGTTACCCTCCTCTTTTCAAAGTAAGATTAAAGAAACAGATTAAGTTTTTGGGATGGCTGACATATTAAGAAATAGCGCTATTGTTTTGAATTAACTGTTTTATTTTAAGTTAAACAATATTGTATTAATATTTAGGAAGCTGAAGGATAAAAAAGTATTGTTCGAGTTGATGTTGCCAAATAAGTTATATACCTAAGAAGTAATGTTCGGTAGAGGTATTTGGATATTGCGTAAAATATGCGGTCTTTAAAATGTCATTTCAATACATTTATGTCTTATTTTCTGTTAGAAACAAACAAATAAGCAGCATCGTCAAGTCTCCGACTATAGATGGCTGTATTTTACTCAAATCCCTCGGGAAGACTTTGTGTTTGTATTGAAAGCGGGGCTTAGCGAAATTAAGATGGGATTACGGCGTTCCGCAGAGGCTCCCAGCATTGATAGCGCGATAAGATAATACATACCTACTAGGCAAGGCAGGCATTCAACTGACTACCTATCTTATGTAGTTGTTGGAACTAAGAAGACGCAATTTCACCAAATAATTTGTTCAACTTTTATAGTGTGGAGTATCACGGCAACAGAGAAACATTACATACCTTTTCAGTTTGTTGTCTTGTCACCGAAGACAAGGAAGAAACGAATGCGTGAAGTATTTCAAAATGGGAAAATATAAAACAAACAAAAAAACTACGAAATTAAAGAAACCCCTGCTCCTCCCCGTTGCGTATAGCGGAAATATTATTTTATGTACTCTATCGTTGTACATTCCAATTTCATATCTATGTTTATATCGCTGAATTTACATTATATATATATAAATATAGTTATAGATATATTTGACATAAGCGCAGAGACGAACTTTTCTATAAGCAAAGATAATGCATAAATAAATGGTTTTATTCTCGGAATGAAGACGACGCTGCTGCTCATGAAGTCTCCCAGTTTCCAATTCGTGGCCAACTCCCTCGCTCTCTGGAGACAGTCGGAGGATAAATTGCTGAATTTTTTTTTAAGAAGTTGACAATAAAACGCCAACACGTCGACTCATACCTATGTCTATTTCATAATTTGCCACACAGCTACCTATCTCGGACAGAGCTAACTGTGCAATTGGAAAATATTATAATAATACACCAACAACACAAAACACACCTCATCTTTCTTATTTGGTGAAAAAAAATCATGCATGCCTATACTTCCATTCATCTGTCGTTTCTTATCGCTAGTCTTTAGGAAATAAGAAAGTTTAATACCTTGAGCTAGTCGGACTAAACTGGAAAATGAGATTTTGCATTTTGGCATTTTCCCCTCAGCCAGGATGTACATTGCTAATATGTATGATATATAGAAATTGTTGAGTTCATAATATAAGTTAAATTTGACTGAAGTGGATAACGATGATATTATCTCTGCACCTACTCGTTGATAAAGGAAATGGAATAAGTTTTTCAAATTTTCCTTTAGCAAAAGCAGGCTTTGTCTTTTAGGTTTGTAATTCCCTTCAGTAAAACAATGATACCGTAAATGAAGTGCTTACCGACGAATCAGTTTGTGATTTGGAAAAAAAGTTTATCCACCAAAATTTTTTAAATAAACAAACCAATTTTGATGGTGTGTGGCTTCAGATTACATGTCGTGTTGGTTTGTTTCCTGAAATGCACATGTTCCCCACAATCATTGTTTTATTTTGGACAAAAGGAAGTTATCCGAGTATTTTCGACATTCTAGAAAATATTTTATTAACGTTTTAGAATTTTTCCGGAGATTGTTTATGGATTTCTGTGGGCGGGGTGATTCCTGTTCACAGGTTTAAATTTGATAAATTTTTGCATTTGTCTTATTTTGTGCTTAAATATATCGATAGAATCAAAAGTGTTGTAAATAATTTAACATTTTATTTAAATATTTTCAGAGTTTTGACACTTTTTGAAATAGTAGGACCTGAGGTGTAAATACAAAATGTTAGGACGGTTATGTAAATCATTGTGAAACGAAGTACACACTAAAATAAACGGTGTTGGCTTGAGAAAAACAACGCATTATACAATACATTAACAGTATAATTTATTGTAAAACAAGTCCTTCAATTAAAACTATAATTTGGTTTATCTCTCAAACTGTGCTTATGAGACAGCCATGGTATTGTTTTTGACAAATTGATACACTACTGCTGAAATATAACCTTTCGTTTGTTTTGATATGAAATCAATTTGATTGGATTTTTTGTAGCGTAAATAGTTAGCTGGCGAATATTATAGATATTTATGACGCGATTATAATTTCCATTAGTTATAATTCGAAATTAGTTCTTTTAAATAATTTACATTGCTCTAGCTTACATTCTTTACATATGCATTGGACAACCAAATTTATGTGCATATGTGACCCTATTTTGCATTTGAAACAAAAGTTTGTTTCTTTATAATAAAAAGTTGTGACTACCTTATTTTGGTTTTAAGTTCATCAAGTAGCCTATTTGCATTTGATGCAAGCTTCTACATGGCTCATCAACATTGGTATTTATGCAAAGTGGAAAGCGATCCATCTAACTTTCTATCAACTGTTTTTCTTTTTTTGGTCCGGAAAATCTTAATATTCTTTTTTAGAGGTGTTCTTTGCAATGATTTAGACATGAATTAATTTATATGAAGTTCCACTATGATGAAATATAAGGATTCAGTATTAGTCAGATATGATTTTTAAGGATTAATTTGATAAAATATCAGTAAATATAACAAACTAAGAACAGAGATATGCATGAGATGATTTTGGTTTTGTATTCATATAGAAAACAAAAGGTTGTCCTAACTATCTTTTTTATCCGATGCTTCAAATTGTCTCTGAAACAAGTTTGGTTAAGGGCATGTTTTATCTCTTTGAAAATGAATTTAAAATTAAATTTTTAGTGCCTACTTGTCTAAATGTTATGAGCAGTGTGTGCAATTGGTATTGTTACCCTCACTTGGTTGCCTGGTACGTCGAGAATATTTCTACACAACTTTAGCCGGATAATACTGGTAGTGTTTGAATCCCAGGCGGTTCCTCCATCAACAAGAAATTCGATCCCGAATTACTTCTGTTGTGGAAGCTGGCTAAACACGATCAAACGTTGCTCAAACATTGAGACTACTACAAACCTGCATCAATACCACACTATTAAATAGGTGCTAAACTACAATATCTTACGCTCAAACTTCGGTAATTGTCTGTAATTTTGAATTGTCACATATATACAACATAATAATAATGTATTTATAAACCGAGTCTGTCTGGCAATAGTTTCCAGGGCTTTCCGTTCAATTCTCTGAGGACATATTGGTGTGAACATGTTGAGCCAGCACTAAAATCGGATAGTTTTTTTTTTGTTAGTAAAGTTTATATAGTAATACTGTTTTGTTGCTGAAAGTCAAAACGAAATTCTTTTAACAAAGAAATCAACAGTAAATTTTCTAATACTTTGAAATAAGTACATAGTATTATAGGCATAGGAAATGACTGTTTTCTTCCATTTGCTTTTTAGCTATTTCCCATATTTTGTTTATTATAACCTCGTTTGTGTACAACTGTGCTGCGTTCTTGAGAGTTGTGAATGTTGCATAAAGAAACCTTTATTGGTTCCTCTATAATTGCTGAAATCATAAAATCTCACAGCTAAATTATCTGACTTTTGAAGGGTTTCATTCTAAGTTGTTTTCAACTTGGTTTTGAGTTTAGTTTCTTTGATAAAAAATTATAATTATTTTTAACATTATAACAACATGTCATATTAATATTCTTTTATTTAAAATTGAATGACCCTAAGACTGGATTATGTAAAAAGATGCTGTTAGTTTGTATATTTTTATTATTTTAGTTTAACTACATTCTGTAAAACATCCTATCTACGAGTATTAATCTATCGTTCAGTTCATTCATGGTTCTCTATTTTAGGTGTGGTTCCAGAACCGACGTAGCAAAGAGCGACGAATGAAGCAATTAAGTGCCATGGGAGCACGACGCCCCTTCTTCCGGAACCCAAGGAGGATGCGCACTCTACGTGGAGGGATCGGTATTGAAGATATGGCGGACGGAGCGGATCTGATGAATAACCCAGCTTATCATGGATATTTCTCCGGAAATCATCCAGTAAGTAGTGCATATCATCTGAAACAAAACGTAGAGGTCAATTATTTATGAAACCAGGGATGGTCATCCAACGTTTAGTTTAATTAGATGGTGATATCAGTATATTTTTAAGTAATCTATGTACTTTTTATTCTGCTTTAGTCGACATTTGTTCGTAAACTACTTAATTTCTGTTTAAAACAAACTGTTTTGTTAAAAATACAGATGGAAGTTTATAAAATAATGCTTTTTATTCATAGAAATCATATTTAAAATGAGAAAAAAATTGTCAGTGACATATCGATTGGAAAAACAATAAGATTGAAGTAATATGGAGCTTATGATGATGAATATTAATTTTAGGTTTGAGCATTTCTACAATGCTTCGCCTGTGAAAATTTCTGTCAGTTTAATCCAGGCAAGTAGGCCATTGAAATGTTCAATTAGATTGTCTTCCGTCTTGCTAAAGTCGTACAATCAACAGGTTTTTGTTTGATAGTATTTTTGATGGACGACAAAATGCAAAATTAGTTCAGACAAAAATCTTCATCAATGGATCTATGTAATAGCTATTCCGTGGTTTGCTAAAGTCGAATTTAAGATAGATGTTGATAATAATTTACATTTAATTTACAATAATCATGTGATGTCTATCTTATCAAAATATAATAGATTGAATTTTTGTTGTATATAACGCATCATTTCGAAATAATATTTTTATTGTAAAATACTTTTTACAAAATGGCTAACAAAGGCTCCGGAGAAAATTAAGCTGGCTGATGAAACTGGGGAGCATGAAAATAAATCGTATGATTCTTTTAGGTCCAGCAGGTCCGGTTTACAAAGATAGGGTTATATCTCAAATAGAACTTAAAAACAACTACAGGGTTACAATCAATCTAATACAGATGCGGAAATAGCTGTTACATTCTGAACGAAATTTGTTATTAGTAGTACCTATTATATGGTGGATATACCTAGAGAGAATGTTGTTGGTCATTTGAAGGAAATCGATCGGAAAACAAGTGTTCTCTAATCCAATTAACCACCCTGTTCTCAGGCACAGAGATAAACGCATTTGTTTTCTACTCGCGTACCTTCGCTGTTGTGTCTGGCTATTCATGGAAGGACAATGTTAGCCTCTTATTATCGCATCAGTGCTAAGTGTTAAGGGTGTATTACGCATACATAACAAATTGTTGTTTTGTAGTACACAAGTTTGCTTATTTTGTTTCCCTCTGACAAAAACAAAACTATGACAGGCTGAAAGAGGGTGTCAGCACCGGTCGTTTGATCTGTCCAGTACAGGCCTGGTGTTTATTGAGAAGCAATGACACATCAGCAAGTTTTCAAAAATAGGTGGTGATGAATTGATCATTTTTCCAGAAGGCATGATGAAAATATGAATAAAAACTTTCTGTATTTTGCATGTTTTAAGCAATCTGCAGAGAAGAGTTTCAACTAAAGTTATGCTTCCAAATTTGCATAATAGAACCTTTTTGGAGGAAAAGTAAACTGAAGTGGACCTAGTATTGGACAGGCGATACCGGAAATCATGGGTTGACACGATCTGTCGATAGTAGTGAATAATTTAAGTTACATTCATACCACGACGTCTAAATATGAATCTGCATGTTGGAGGCTTTATTATTATGCAGAACTTGGGTTTCAATAGTCCTCTTTGGAGGAAAACCGATATTACATATTTCTATGAATATACTGTCATTTCTGTTTATTTTTGATTATTTACCAGGATTTTTACAATGCAGTGGCGGCTGCCGGTGGCTTTATTCCTCCGGGTAGCGGCTATCCCGGAGAATTCTTTCCTGGTCCTGGACACCCCCTCCCTCCACATTTTATTTCGATGCAGCCAGGACACGTAGATGGACCACAGACCAATATGTCAGGTAAGAAAACATTCGCTCCCCAGATAGGGTTGATACCTAGAATTGAGTTCTGATTTGTTACCTAAACAGCTAAGCCCCTCCCGCCACCTGTTCAGTGTCTCCGATTCACTGGAGATAAAAGTGTTCCCTTCACTTCCGTATGCTGTTGTACAGAAAAGATTGATGCATTATGAGAAACGTTAGAAACTATCAAGGGACAGAATTTTCCTCGGTTCTTTTAATTACCTACTTTGATTTGCTAAATATGGTTAGGCTCTTCAGGCAAGGCAAAGACGGATTGTGTACGTCATTTGCTTTTTCTCTACAATGAATTTAGTTTTGTAGACATTTAGAAGTGGATAATAGTTTAGTTTTTTCTGTTTTTGAAAAATTTCCTGTGGTTTATTTATAAAAATTACCATACTTTATCTGTGAGTTTATCATTATCCCGTGTAGTTGTGAAGCCGGCGATTTTATACTTGGGGTTGTTATCTGGGATTGGTCCTCTTCTCTTTAGTTAATTTTTTTCTGTGACCATCTTTATAAATCTAATTCTTAATGTGTATTATGATGATGACGGCATGCTCATTGCTGAACTTTGGCCGACTCATTTGAAATGGTACACCAAGCTTTGTTGTAGAGTTGTAGAGTCCAGACCATTTTCTGGGTCTTTGCTCTACCTCTTCGGCATCTTTTGCCTTCTATTTTGCCTAGCATATTGGGGTATTTTTAATAAATTGGAATGTCTACAAATAGGTATTACATAATTTTACCTACAATCAGGCATCACAGCATAGACCACATTTCATTGTTTTCTGTTAAATTTTCGGCAACCTCAAAGAGACTGTGTTCTACAAATGAAATAAATTAATAAATAACACGAATGCAATTTACTGTAAATGAGAATGGAATTATCTTCTCAGAACTATTTTTTGTTTACTAACTATAAACAAAAAGCTATTTCTCTCTCTCTATTTGAATCATAAATATTTTTAATCGAGTACAATAGAATTCTTAACGGGGGTGAAGCACAATTACAAAATTATGTGACTTGTCGTACTGTATTTGTTTATTTGTACTACACCTCTGTGTACATATGTTTGCGGCTCTGCCGGTGTACAAGAGCACTTTACATCAAAATCGTGCATAGAGAATGTGTAATAAGTTGATCTTTTGGTGCCGCATTGTCTAGCGAGGTGTTTTTCTCTTGCTTTAAACAAACTGGGTCTACACACACACATACCTTTGAGAATTCCTTGCTTTGATATACGCCTCCTCATTTTTGATAAGTAACATGATTTCTGCTGTGAAGCCATTATCTCTCAATGTGAGGTGCATTTTTATTGATTCACAAACTTAGATTTATTTTCATAAAATGTAAATTATGAGGAAAATCTATGTAGATCTGTGAGTTTTAAATTGTTTTCATTGTTTTGAACAACTAGAGACTACATTGTTTCGTAACATAAAATGGGTGCAAAAATTACTGCAGTTTTCATACTTAATTGATACAACTTTTGATTTGTATACGTTTTCACAGTTACGCTTTCTCTGTTGTAAATAAATTGTACTCGATAATGCTATAATTTGTAGCTTTTGTTATTTAAAATTTTTGTGTCAAGTTCTTATGTGCTAAATTGTGGTAGACCGGATGATGTTTGTGATACAGATATCGATTTTATTTAGTTATTTCTAATTTATCGGGCAATTAATTCAATAATGGATACGATTATAAGGATGCAGAATAAAATGTTGGTATTTTGTGGACAATTATAATATTGTCTGTTATGTATTTCTCACAAATTCAGATTATAAAATTGATAAATTTGAACCTGCTGCCGTTCTAGCTTGCTGCTGATTTTAATTATTGTTATTCTAGTTTACATGTGGAGAAGTATTGTTAATTATTTTCTCTGGTGTAACAGCACTAGTCAATTCCCTTCTATATGCACATGGTGACAATCAGAGAGTAATTAATTACTCTATGGTGACTGTAAAATATATCTATGGATGTGGTTGACAACATCACTATCTGATAAATTTGATGCGATACCAAGCGGAGAAGTCATAACAATAATAATATTATGCACATCATAGGTGTATCGAAGGATAATTGGATTTGCATCTCCCTGGTTTGGCCAAGTGTTGTATTTGTTGGTTTCAAATGACAGTCGAATGACGTCTTGTTGAGCGGATTGTTAACAAAAGCTGTCTTTCATGCTGTGGTCCAAATGCAAGGCGAACAGTGGGACATTTAAGTGTGTGTTGTTTTGTGGCAGCTATACAATATCATATACGAAATGCTGTTGTTACGTTCGAATATCGAATTCTGTCATTAGTTTATTCTTCTTCCTTCCATTTATATTGGAAGAAGTATTTTGTGTATTTTCGACATAAAGTAGAAAAAAATGACAGTGAAATTCAAATTAATTTTAAAAAATATTTCGATTGTCCATTTTAACCATCTCTGGGTAAATGGGATGCTATTTAATTAAAACATTGAACTTAGGAGCTTCTTGCCTGGTTTGTTTTTAATTATCAAATGAATTTGGTTAAATAATAGTCTTATAGTTATTTGGACAGTGAGGTTAATTTATTCGAAAGTGATGCTCTAGAGAATGCAGTTTGGTAGCCATGGCAATCCGAGTAAGATATTTCTCAAGTGATTCCTCCATGGCATTTACATAGATGGGCGTTGTCAAAACCGAAGATAGAATATGCCTCCATTGTTTCAAGCATCGAATAATTTAGCTGAAGAAAGAGTCATTTCTGATAGACATTGTGGAATAAATGAGATAAAAATTTCAAAAAATATAACAATTTACTCAATTCTATTATTTATAATGAAGTGTTTGTTTACCTTGTTTCAATATTAAGATTACTTTTAGCCTTATTAGTTGAATGCTTTTGTCATGGTCATTAGCGGTAATTGGAACTCGTGGAAAATAGAAATAGATAAATCCGTTACATTTAATTGTATAGTAGATAATTAAATAATTAATTTGGAATATTTTATTAGTATGCTTTTTATATACCATTTTACAGCATTTCTTTGCATTTTCCAGTTTTATAGTCCACATTGCTTCTATAAATTAGTGTTTTTTAGGACTTATAAACTGACTCGAAGGGGCATTATATAAAATTAAACACAAATTTATATAAAATTATTTTATTTTTTTCATACGCATGTGGTTTGTCGATGTAAAAATTATTTGTTTATACAGCTTCCTTGAAGCCGAATATTATTTTGGTCTGCAAGGGTTGAAGTGGCATTCCCAAGGCTCTCAAGTAGTTGGTTAGAGATCTCTTGATCATTGCCTGATTAATCGTTTATCGTAGCACATTATTATAGCTATTCCTTAACAGCTGGGTCCCCAGTCTAAGGCTTAGAGAATCCCTGGTGCTGTTTCGGTTTGAGCTTGTAGTAGAGCAGCAGGAAAAGAGACGGAGAACTTGTTAAAATGTACGAGTTCTTTCTGTTTTATTTTGTTTGTTTGTTTTTTTATTAAAAAAGCGATCATAAGCAATAATCCCTCCCCTGAGTCTTTATGAGTGTTGTAATATTATAATTTCATTTGTGTCCCTGTTAGTTTTTCCTATTTTGCTCTGAAGTTCGTCAGTCAGTCGCTTCTAACAACTTGATTCGCCTTAAATTTTCCGCTTTTTGGAATTGGAGATTTTTTAGAGAGTCTATTTCTATGTAAGTAATTCCGGTGTCATAATATCCGATTCACTGCAGGTTTTGAAATATAATGTGAATTTCTAGTGTTTTTTATTTTTTTTAAGTTTTTTTTTAGATTTATACTTTCATTGGGACATATTAAATGACAAAAGTTTGATCTTATGTAGACTTGTGTTTATGATGTATTATACTATCTAAAATCTGCAAAAATCTACAATATGTCAATATTATTCTATTGAGGTGTAAGATTCGTGGAAAACAGTATTTATTTTCCGTTGGCTTTTTGGGTCGATTCGGTTTTGGATTTTATAGTAAAGAACAGCGCTATAAATACAACAAGAGAAATACACTTACAAATGTACGAGTATATTGCTATATAATCTGTTTATATTCTATGCTAATTTCTGTTTTATTTGGTGATGTTGACAAGACTTGAGTTTCTTTTATTCGATTTGAGAGCCAACAACAACATGCATGTATTGTAAGATGGCGAGCAATAGACTTAAAAGTAGCAAGCAACTCTTCCGCCTCATCGCCTCTGCTTCTGTCTCCTGCTTCGCCACCGAGCTTTGGCAGGCTCATCGAGGGAGCTGTTCCCTGTGTTGGCTTGGTTGGTAGTGCTCGAAACCGAAACTAGCGAGCTGTTACAACTGCGATGTGATTAGATTTTACACGCATGATCGCCATTGCTACGGGGCATTGCGTCCACCGCTTTTCAGCTGCCTGTATGTCTGGCTAAAGGACGTAACCATTGAGGTTGAAATGATCTTTTTTGCACAAGAAAATGGTCAACTTTGCTGAATATGATAAGAATGGTGAATCCTTTGGGTTGAAATATTATAAATTTTATTAAAAGCTCCTTAAAATGTCATAGGAAATTTGTCTTGGTATTTCATACCTTCTCGATTTAAATCACGTACATGTGTGTATGCTAGAACATGTGGCAACTGAATAATTTTGTTGATACAGAAAATGTATTTTGGTATATGAGTTTCGTTATGTTATGCTTACTCATGTCTGTGTTTCCTTTATATCTTTATATTGTACACAACAACACCTTAGAATTATATACATAAATATTTCTTGTGAAATTTAGAGCTTATCTTGTGATAAAGTGCTAGCCATGTGTGACCAACTGGAACCATTTCTTAAAGTTTTTAAATGACACGAGACCAGCCGGACACAGAAATCGATAAATCAAAACTATCTGTAAGCCGATCGGACTGTTGTCTGTGTTCTTAAAGTTATTGTTTGAAGTTAAATGTTTGAGCAGCAGTGTTGGTGCAGATTAAGAATCTCTATTTTCATCAATGGATGATAAAACATATTCTAGAACCAAAACTCTTCAGTAAAATAAAATGTATTATATTGATGCTTGTATAAGACACGTTTGGATATGGTGGTTTCTAGCATGCCTACCTATCTTAAATCTCTTCTATGGTCAAATCACAAGATTTGAGAATGGATTTATTTCAAAAATGTTGAGATCGATCTCTTTTTTTTTAAACGGAACAAACGACAAAAATTATAAAAATTAATTAGGTATCTCAATTGTAATTGATTGTTGGTTTCAGTCGAAGGTATAAAAATCAATATCTTTAGAAAGTCATGTACCTCATAATAAATTTTTTCATAATTATATTTAATTTTATCTATCATTTGACTTCACTAGCTCCTTTCTTTTTATAAAAAGTACACATTTTTTAAATTTTGTTTTTTACAGAGTCAGACGAAAAAAATAAACATTAAACTATTGGTAACACAATTTAGTGTTAGTGGGTATGAAGTTTCTAGTAATACCACGCTTGGTTGGTTATTGGGTTCAGTGACAAACATAAAAACGTTTTTAGAAATAACTGTTTCAATATTCTATGTACATAGGTTTGATAATTTAAAAAAACTTGTTTTCTTAAAATGATCATACTACTTAACACATTACTTACCTACTATTTTCCTGCTTAACATGCGAACTTGTAGGGAATGTTTTCCGTTTTAGTATCGCATTAACTTTTCAATTATAAAAGAAAAGTAATTTTCATCTATAAACTAAGGAACATAATGTATATGTTAGTATGTTTGTGTGTGTGATATAATAATACATATCATAATCTCCACTTAATAAAAAAGTAGTTAACACTTCTATTTGGCAGGATTAGACGACTACACGGTTGAAATTTTAATTACAATCTCAGAGAGATTTTTTGTCATTCCACAAGTTATTAGTTTCGCGTGTTTATGAAAGAAAAGAAAGAACTCTGAGGATTTATCAATCTGTTTCAAACTGTTCAATTACAATAAGAAAAATGTCATTTGGGAATTATTTGTGCTAGTGCGCTGCACGCCTATGTTTTTAATTTAAAGAAATGCGGATTATCCGTTGTTGTCTGTACATGTTTGTATACAAATAAATTTGCTATTTAGGAGATTTTTTGCTTCAGATTTATTCACTAATGCAGATTTAGCACTGAAGGTAGTATTAAGTTGTCCCCGCTTCCATTATAAATAATAGTGTGTGGCTAGGAGATAACTCGAATTTATTGCCTTGGAACGCGCTTTAGCAATGTGAAATAAAATTATCAACTTCTGTGATACTGTGATTGTTAGGCCTAGGTATTGTCTTTCTTAAAATTAATAGCATAAGGGGGCAATATAATCTTTATGTCTTGGTAAAGTTTGTCGGAGATAGGGTTCTTTTAAGGTTGATAATGATGTGGCCGTTCGGTTGCTAAAGCACAGATATTATTTACTATTAATATAATGATCCAACAGAAAATATTGTACTACTTATAAAATTCTCTCAAAAAATAATATATACTTGGACGACCTATTTTTTTATAATTACATGAGATTAGAACAAAAAGAGCATTTTTTAAAATAAGATATAAATAAATATCATGTTATTGGTCATAGAAATTAGTTATCAATGATTTTTAAAAAATGAATTTATTAAATAAAATAATATAAAGAAATTAATACTAGTTGCGAATTCCATACTTTAATATAATCTAGGGCCTGGTGGTATTTTGCTTCCCATCATTCTGGCCTTTAGAATAAAACACTACGAGTTGTTACATTTAATTTGTACATTCCTAAAAAGTAGCTGTTAAAATTTTTATTTTGTGTGTATGGGGGGAGTCGATATAATCTTAATAATTGTATTAATTAAATTAATAGAATTTCCCGCTTAATTTCACTTTTATCACGTACTGTATTTGCCTTATGCATTGTTTTAAATCCGATAATTATTCTTATAATTGCCTATTAAGGAAATTTCAATGTTGTGCACTTCATTTTGAATGAAGTATTGACACACTTCTTTTTGTTTTTCTTAAATTCGTAAATAGCATTTGATCACACTATCATACAGTTCCTTCCGCATTAGCTTATTGTATTCTTTAAAGGTTCTGTTCATTTGGTTGGCCAAACTTTGTCTTCCAAAACCAGTTGTTTTTGTTTTGTGCCAATTTCCGGAAGGATAATGATGTTTAGTTTTCTTAGTGGATTCTTAGTTTGGATTAAAATTAATGGTAGACTTCTATTTGTATTGTAGCCAAATACTTATTGCATTAAGATATTTTGTTTTACCTAAAAATATAGATTTTGCTACTATTGTGACAGTTTTGAAAAACTATTTGTAGTTAATTAAAGTGAACTAACATGGATCACAAAGTGTAAAGAAAAAGAAAATCCACTTATGTATGATCAAAACCAGCCTAACGAACTTATGTTGGAAGGGATTGTGTGGCAACACCATCTGATTTTAAGGAGCAAATTGGCACTGTATCAAAATTCTTCCTATTCATTGTGATATTTCTTGTTGAGAAAGCATCAATAGAATGAACATGGGGTATTTACATTTAAATTACAAAGTGATTTAGATTTCTATGAAGTCTATTGTGTCATTAGCAGACAGTAATTAAAAAACCGTTTACCATATCAGAAAATGAACTGTAATTAATAGCAAATTTATCTTCAAAAAATATCAGATAAAAAGTAAAATACTTTATATTAAATATATTTTTTTAGATTTTTATGATTGAAGTGATTTAGACATGGATTTTCTGTTCTACTTTTAATCTAAGCATATTATGAATTTTAATTTTTGTAGCATGTATCTAGCATCGAACAATTAATAAGCTACTTACATGATTTTGGCACAAATTACAAATTCAACAGTATATATTATTATTCTCTTTGAAAGAAAACAGCTGAAGATGTCTGACTCCAGGGCATGCTGGCCTAGGCAGCTGGCTGTCTATACCTTCCTTCAGGTATTCGATAGGTAGTTGCACATCATATTATGAAGAATGTTTTGTTTTTTCATTTACCTTTGAGCCATTCAAAGAACAGAGATAGTCGTCATCCTTGGTTTTGTTTATCCTGGCTCCTGAGAAAACAGAAAGTAACGTGTACCTATACTCATATATTTATACTTATAGTGTCAGATAGCTGAGTGTTGTTCTGGTGTTGTTGATTTTGCCCTACGATGTTTGTCAAGTTCTATATTGTTTTGACGTATGCATTTGAGATTTGTTCAAGATACATAGATAGGTAACTTTTACAACGACATAATTTTGCTAAAATATAAAATAAAGCTGTTGAAGAATATATGTATAAGATTTTTGTAATTGGGAATACAACCATGTAAATAGATTTGCTTGTAAAACTGCTAAGTTTAATTTTTGCCGAGATTATTTCTGGTGTTCGTGGAGCGTAAACAGAAGCATATTATCCTTAAAATAACTTACTAATTATAATATCATTACAGAAATATGACTAATATTAGTCTTCTACAGGGAACCACAGGTCTGTATCGTGTACATAAACGTACTTTTAGTGATCAAATAGCTCACAATTGTTCCAAATATGCATTTTACAAATGCAATGTAGCTGCCATTAAAAACATCCCAAAGTCGACAGGCGCTTTTTTGCTTCAGGCCCACATGCTACTAATCGCAAAATGATAGATTTTGTGGATTGCCCACTGACAAATATGTGTTGCTTTCACTGGCCTGAGGACCCGGCAGAAATTTTGAACTTTATAAAAAAGACAACATTTAATAAGGACATGTGTAAATCGAAGGCTATCTTATTTAGTTGACTAATTTTTTAAGTGTTCACATTAAAATTTAATGAAAAACATATCTACATAGTATTGAATCTCTGACGATATGGTGTCGTAACGGATAGGGCAAAGGAAATTCATAGAGCAGATACACACACTTATAAAGCCATAATGCGATTGAAATGACTGACAACTGTTGTTTGATATTATTTCTCAAAGCACAAACGCACATTTATTGTGTCTTCGGTCATTGGAAAGTCTTGTTTTGGTGCCAGTTTGCAGTCCAAAATCAATGTCTGGTGATCCTTAGTGGTCCCTGTAAAACCTGGTGTGTGGCCCCTGGTGTGTTTGATACAACACCACCGAGCGAGAACGACAAGGAAAAGGTTTGGGGGGTAATTTGCCCTTAGAGGGAACATAGATGGTAATAGGAATGATTTCTCTGGATAAAACTGCATTTGTGATAACAGTTGCTTCGTGTGTGGAAAGTTTATTATAGACACTACTCACCTGAATAACTCTGACATAAACTGATTGATACTTATCGAGAATTAGAAACAAACTTTCTTTTAAATATCTGCCCCATAAAAAAGCTGGTTCATTTAATACTAAGTTGGGTTTCTCTATTTTAAAAATGGATTGCGTAAGAAGGAGTACATTATTATTTCTACTCGCGTGATAGTAGTGGGCCTATTTGCTGTCATTTAGTTGGATGGGTTCAGTTGTGAAGCCATGAATTTCTCTCTACATGTGTTACGTCCGTTTATGAGTTATCGTGATCTTGAATGCAACAAGAAGAACAACTGTGATTTGATGTTTTGCATTTTGTATCAAACAATTTGTCATGCTAGTGCCCAGAAAGCATAGACATTCAGTTACAAGTACCCAACAATTAACGTAATCAATCTATGGAAATTAAAGTCTACATTATCTATCTATGCTGTGTTTTTCTCCTATAAGTTTGATAGACCTACGTGATAATTTGAACATTTTTGTGATGATTAGTAGCAGATTTCTGGTTAGTAACATCAAAGTGAAAAAAAAAGTAATAATACTTATGTTGTACATTGGACAAGGATATTGCTGGCGTCTCCGCCGTCACCATTTTGTGTCAAAACAGTCTTTTATGATGATATTGCGCGATATTTATTATATTTTATATTAAACTTTATGACGTATAGAATTTAACGCTATGACTACATGATTTGCCTATGGATAATTGTGACACATATTTAACACTTCTAGTAGTGTAGTAGCCTAAGTAGGAGGGTTTCATTCAACTGTTAGATAGTCAGTCAGTCTTTGGAGACCAACTGTTTGTTTGATAGTAGGTACTCGAGGGTGTCAGATCAATATGTCAGAAAATCGGGTGATTTTAATTGATACTTTGCATATTTGTATGATGAACTGCTTATCAAAACATTTGGCCACGTTGTCCAAGTTGATGAAATGGTTTTTTTTTCTTCTGTTAGGTATCATTGAGGTAAAAGAAGTGATTTGTGTGTCGTTTTTAAAATTTAATAGTGGCGTTGCTGTATTACATAATCAGATGCAAATCATGTTTTTCTTTGTATCTAGGCTATTAATGTTAATTTTTAAGGTCTACATATTATTCTGTCATCATTAGTGGGCACTAGATAATAAACCAAATGATTATGTAAGATTCTGGTTACGATAAATTGTAATGGGTATTGAAAGTTGCGAACGATGCTAATTTTTTATAGAGAATGGACTAGTAATTTTTCAGTGAATCTATTAGAAATATTTTTGCTTCATGCTTATTTCAAGACTATACCTACCAAACATCAGAAAAATTGGATAGGTCACATATTGAGAAGAGATAACCTACTGAAAACAGTTATTGAAGGCAGATTTCTAGGGATCTTGTAAGAGTGTCATATTCAGGTCTTAAAGAATTGGCAGGTAATAGTGAACAATGGAGAAAGTAGAATCCATAGACATGGACCTTCCCCAAGGCAGAGAACAAGACAGATAGGTAAATAGACCTACCTATTTGTTTTCCATAATACAAAGATGTCTTAATCGGGATTCGAACACGGTTCAATTTCTTATATGGCTAAGACAAATATTTGTGTATTCAGACTACTATTTGATACCTTATTGGGGATTCCAAATTATTGATTTCATTTTGTTTTGCAGGATTGCCTCAATCAGAATCTCAATTCTTCCCACCCAACGGTCCTGAGATGTCTTTCCCTGGTGGCCTAATGGCCTTACACCCCAATGTACCAACTCCTCCTGCCCTAACCAATCCCGATGACTCACAACACCCACAGTTCGAAGCTGGTCTGGTCTTCTCTAGTGGCGCGCATCAGCACCCACCACCTACCTCTACTACGTGTTCCTTGGCGGGACAGCCGGGTACCTTTCTCATTGGCCACGCTGATGGTCCGCCCCAGCAGGTAAAATCCATGTCTATGGAGGCAGCTTGGTAGAAAGCGACTGTTGTTTGTTGAGAAGGTGGAATAACTGAGACTACCATATCCCCAATACTGTGAGAGCAAATCCAAATTATTCATATTCTATATAATTCCAATTAAATCACTCTAGCTGTGACTTCTGTATAATTTTTGTACAGTGACGTATTATTCTCTGTCGACGATTTTTATTATTGTACATACGATGTATTATCCAATAGGTTTGATTATAAATTAGCAAGAAATGGAGGAAGGTCATTTTGCCTATTTGTAAAAATTAAATTTATCACACTTAAATGTGGTGATTGAGATCAGTTTTGTACAAAGAATCATTTCTGTATATCAATCTCTCTACAACATTGTCATAAAGTTTAGAATTTAAATTGGATAAATCAACCTACTAAGGACATGTGAATGCATACTCCTATTGTGTATATTTTTGGGGGAAAATTTTACATAATTAGTTATCTGTATTTTATTTGTGAAAACGTTTAGTGTTGATTATTATTTAAACTAAACAATCTGATGCATAATAAATTATATCTCTGTATGTCGACTACTGTGTATAGTTAATAAGAATAAAGCATTTTTCTTACATCTATCCGCCGGGGTTTCGTATAAATTTGGATGGAACAAGTCAAACGTTATTTGCACTGAAGATACATGTCATTATTTTTAAATTTTTCACAAAATTGTCTGCCCGGTTACAATTGTGAATTATTAAAAATATATATTCCTTAAATTTATGGCATAACCCCGTTGTCACACCTTAAACAAAGGAGGAGTGCTAATCTTATAAAATCGTAATTCACACTAGTGGACTGAAATTTGGTATACAGGTAACTTGGAAAGATTCCTCTACTTTTTCAAAGATAATGGATCCGATTGCCAGAAGTTGATAACGTCGTAAAACCAAAAATTAAAGCTTGTCCGATTGACTTCATATTTGGTCCACCTAAGTAATACAAAATGCATTAAAACGTGAAAAATAATTGATTATTGATTTAAACACATTAAAAGTAATCATAATAAAATTTGAGCTCAGTGTTATTTTTTTATAGTAATCTAATGACCAGGGACCCAAAATGGTTTATAATAGCTCACTATGAGTTTCTAGATCATTTTAGTGGTCTTTGATTGAATTCAGTGACTAAAATTGATTTTTAAATTCTATTTTTAATGCACCAGCTAGGTTTGTTTGTAAATCAGTGGACCTTATTTTGACACTTTAAATAAAGCTATGACATTATACTTACCAAAGTTGGAGGAAATGCCAACGAATTTTTCTTAATTTATTAGCAAATTAAATTTCCCATTTTTCCTATAAAAAATATCGATTTTTTTTCTGAATGGCCAAAATTAGGTAAATATTTGTCTCATTTTTTCAAACACTAAGCATATTTTCCGGGATCTTTTTATCAAACACAAAAAGTTTTAACATTTTTGACTGTCAGATCTCACTATAGACAAAAATCAATATTATCAAACAATAAAAATAAATTTTTATCTATTTGTAAAGTATATTTTAGACCAACTTCGATATTTCAAATGGCCGTCACATGACCTTTGAGAAGAGGAGTCAAAGGTCAATTTGTAAGATAATTTAGTAGACTGATACCAAATTCCCTTCAATTTGGTTTGTGTTTATGAGTAGTATTATCCCCTTCTTGTGACCACGAGGTTTTAAAATTCAGTGCAAAGTCTGACCATAGAGAAGGTGTTTCATGAAGTTTTATAACATGGATGATGAGAATCAATATATAAATACACCCACACATATTGTGTAGTATACACCTATATTCTAAAATTAATTTTACAGATGAATTTATAAAAATTTAGAGATAATGTTATAGAGACATGTTTCGCACAATTTATATGTCATGAGGATCCACTTGTAACCCATACTATTTAAATTAATTAGCTATATGGTAGGAACTTGTGCAGCGCCCTGTACTCCGTTGGCTTAACCAAGCTATTATTTGTATATCCAATTTTGTCACAATTATAAAATGTACATACATCTAAATTCCAAATGCATATTGTATTAACACAACAGAGATGTTATATCCTTGTTTCTTTTTTGTTTTTATTTGGAAAACTATTTGTATTACTAACTGGTCCAAAAGTTGCCCTACTTAGAATTTGTTTTACAAGTAGTTTCATAATTTTAAATGACTTTTAGATAGGTATCTGGTAAATCATCCATCATTAGTAAGATATAAAATTATAATTTTTCTGAGTTTAGTGATTTTTGGACCACAATACTGTACATTTTATGAAAACTCTCTTGTTTTGTTTTGTCTATAAATGATTGGAATTTCATTAATAAAATTTATTGTTTTTTTATTATTGAAAATGTGACATTTTGTTTTCTTTATTTGACAATTGGTGTTTTTTTTTGTTTGAGCAGTTAAATAGACATTATTATTATTGGAAACTGTTAATTAGACTAAGCTCATACTTGCAATTAATTAACATAAATTAAGCCCACTGTCCTACAGGGTGTTCAATATATATATTTTGCTTTTTTTAATGTCTCGTGCCTAAAAAGTTTAACTTCAAATGGGTGGAACTTGACACAAATTTTAAGCACAGTTGGTCATTTTCGGTATCAAATTTTATCAATCTAATGGAGGTTTCTAAAATTAGTGTTATGCTAATTTTCAACAATTCACTATAAATTATTTAACTATGAAATCAGAACGAAAATATATTAATATGAAACCTAACTTGTTCATAATACAGGGCTAATTTTCTAGTATAATATTCCAATAGTGTTATAACAAAACAAAAACATTCATCTGACATGCTCCAAATGGCCCATCGTCAGCAACTCATCTTCCTAAAAAATAAGCCATATAGCATTCATTGGCTTGATTCTAATTTTAGAATAAAATTTTGATAGGTGTGTTTAGTATTTATGTTTAGTGTCACATGAATTGAAATTTAAAAAATTTTGAAAAGCAAAATAAATATTGAATGCCCTGTAGTACGTCGATACTTAAAATGAAATGGCGGCCCAATATTTTTTAATCTAACAAATTACATATATTTATAAAAGCAGTTATTATAATTATGTACTTTCACGTAGCAAATAATTAAAATAACAAATAAAATATGAAATAGAAAAAATAAATATAAAAGCGCTTTCTATAACTACAGATTTGTCTTCATGTTAGCAATAAATTAAAAAATTAAACAAAACAGATGATGCATGGATATAAAAGTTCAAAATAATTGATAGTTAAATAATTGGTTAACTGGAAACAAATTAATAAAATACGGAAGTAATCAACAATAAAATTGAGATTAAGAAAGCATAGAAAGAAATTCAGAATTCAAAGATTTAAAATTGGAAAAGGGGATATAGAAAAATTATTCAGGTTGAATCTAAACGAAAGTTAAGTGATATTATAAAAATTTTCAAAGATGTCAATATGCCAGTTGGATTTAAGCATTTTAATTTAGCAATATAAATATTTTTGTAGAACAATCTGTCATCTAACGTGCACTTAGGATTATGGTTTAATAAGGTGACTTTGAAACCATCGTGGTGATTGAATCTGAAATGTTCGGCAGTTTCATTTTGTTTGGATAGTTTAATATCACTTCGGTGGCCTGCAATACGATCTGAAACCATGCGACCTCTGTCCAATTTTAACTTTTTTACAATCATTGCACGTGATGTTGGTTGTTGAATTTGATTGATTTTTTGTTGACTTCATTGAAAATTGGACAACGTTACAGTGTGGACCGTTACAAATATGTTATCGTTGTAGATTTTGGTTTGATATTAAATATATTGGTTCGAATTAATCTAGATTTTAAATTCCGTGGTTGTTTGAAAGCCACCATTGGTGGTTCGGGAAATGCCTTTTTGAGAATAGTTTGATTACAATTTTCATTATATTTTTATGGAAGTCGAATGATATTTGGGTGACAGGAAACTACACAAGATACTCGATCATAAGATTTAGCAATTGGTTTGTAAATAAAGAATTGCTATTAGTTTCAAGGACATTTTTCATAGTTATATAGATAGATATATTTAGACGTATAGTCACGATTAATGAAATAAGTTTTTAAATTATTCATAAATGCGTTTTAAGAACAAATTCGTCTACTACGAAGGAATTGACATTTAAGAATGGCAATTTTGCAATTTCGGATGAAAAAATAGGCACATGTTGATTTGCAATACAAATCAGTTTCTAATTTGCCATTATTAAGTTTGATAATGATCTCTAAAAAGTTATCTTCAGAAGTACTGTAGTTGAGATTGTATTTTAAATTCGCTTTCATATTATTTACTTTGCTGTACGATTGAATAAAGTTTACGAAATTTAAAAGTTCCTTTTCACCATCATTCTAAATAAAAAATCTGTCATTGAGGTATGCGTACAAAACCATAGGTTCTTTGTTGTTTTCTCTCTCTTAAATTTCTTAAGTAAATCGGTTTCAACTTTAGACATAAACATATTCGCAAAAAGCCGGAGAAACAAGAGTACCCATAGCATAACCGAAATTTTGTAGCTAGAATTTTTTGTTAAATTTAAAATAGTTTTTTTTAAATAAGCTTCAATAACTTAGAGATAAACGAGTCAAAATATTATACAATATATTTTTAGATAACTGGCATATAAATAGCTTTTTTAGTTTCATTTATCATTTTTATTGACTAAAGGATTTATGACATTTTCAATAGAACTTTTCAATACAAATAAATTATGCAATTCCACCATAGATTCTCTGGCTCAGTTATCAGTCAGGCTGGTTACGATTAATTAACATGTTCTACCTTTTTGAACCCAGTTTACCCAGTATTTTTTTTTTTAGTGCCTGCCTCAAATACGAGAGATGTTTACCTGCTCAGTGATTAAAACTGCACAAGAAACATCCTGAAAGAGAGAAATCCCCAATTACAATTATCCTTGCAACTCACCCCGAGTTGCTGAGATGAGCAGATCACGAGGCACAAGTCACTGTCTCTAATGGTTAAGATATAAAATAATGCAGAGAAATGTTTTTTAAGATGATAGACAATAGCATACACCTCTATATCTCCTCCAGGTTTAAGAATGATAGATGATCATACCTCCATAGTTTCTACTTTTAAAAGTGAGGATAGCAATATCAGTATGTCTCTTAGATTTAAGTATGATTGATAGATAGATGACTTAAAAGAAATTACTCACCATTTGGCTTCCGTCTGAACACTTGTGGCTAAAAGAGAAGATAGAATATCTATTAAAATGTATATTATCTAATCTGAAATCAACATTCACACACAAAAAGTTATTTGGTTAAAAATGTTTTTTATTAATTATATGATTTGATAGAGGTGAACAAGTCAAACAGAAAACAGTGTCTCTTAACATCCTAAAGATTGTCATGGCTACATTGGAAAATTACATCAGTAAGTAATCAATTTATCCATTGAAATTGAAGTACTATAAGACAGTGTTAAATTCTCCAGCAACATTTGTGTGAGCCATATGCTGATGCCATACCTTTCCAATAACAATTATGGATTTCGAGAACGAAAATTGTGAAATAGTTTTTAAAAATGTGGACTGATTAATGATCTAACACACCGAAAAATTTAAGAGAAAATTAAAATAAAAGTTTGTACAGTATCATGCTGCAGCCTTTTTATTGTATTAATGAATTTCTAATCAGGCATGATTTCAGAATGGTGGGAAAATAGGAATTGGGGTGCTAGAAAGTTCTTGTATTCTGAGTCATTTAGTTGTGTATTCTTCAAGAAATATCTTTTCAGGAAATCATAGCTTCTGTTAACTACATAGAATCCAATGAAAATGAGGGGCCTAAGGTTCTCCATTCAATTTTTTGAATTTATATTTAATTGACATATTATGGGAAGAGTGACGGTTGTGTACACATAAAACTGGTTAAAACTCACCACTGAGGGTCCTAAGTCCCGCACCATATTTGTTATTATTGTTTTGCATTTTAACAACTTTACATTTTTCATTTCTGACTGAACTGTTTCATGGATTTGATTTTTGGATTTCAGATAAATTAGATAGTACTTTCAATTGCCAAGCTTGACTGACCATCTTATCGTGCTTCAGTTGGGTGTAGAACAAGATTCACATGATTATGTAGCTCTAGAAAATATGTAGTGTTTTTATGTTGCAGACATATTTTTTGTACATCTTTTGGTTGGATTATATTCATTTCTATGATGTTAGTATTGTCAAAGTCTTGAGAATTTAATTAATTTTTGTTTGTTTGCTGCAGTAAAGATTTCATTCTACAAACTTTTAAAAATAAATCATGGAATTAGACTGCATAAATTGCATAATAGGAAGCAGTTCTGATGATGTATTAATCAAACTTGAAATAACTACCCTATTTACAGTTATTAACAAAATTTCACCAATTCCTAATGATTAGGACTGTTTTATTTTGATTCTATAGCCACTAAATAAAAATGTAGGTTTGATATTATCAGAAATGTTTTAGTTGTTTGGTGCATCAGGACATAAACTTATCAGTATATCACAGAAATATCCACAGAACTAAAATCCATCACATCAAACTTGCCTTATTTCCTCTACAGACACAATGCTGTTTGGCCAATGAGAGTGCAAAAAAATATTATTAAATAATCATAAGTTGCATTTTTCTGAATATTTATTGAAAGTAACAAACTTATCATTGATAAAGTTAATTAACCTACCATTGGCACATATTCTTAGAAAACTGTGTCTGAGCTATGAATATCAAAGACTGACTTACTGGCTGTTCTTGAAAGGACTTTCTAAATTGATTAATAGTATTATCATTGCTGGTAAGACACCTTCTTTGCAATTGTACAAAATTAATTACATCATTCTGAAAAATACTCTTTACACAAATGGTTGAAAATTGTCTGCTTGGGAAATAGATATGTTTCTGACAATTGAATTTGAAGTCTACAATGAAAAGAGAAGTAACATGTAGGTATCTACAGTAGATGACAGACCATTGAGAAAGAAAAAGGCCAATAAATTTAAATAAGTTCAATATTTAAAATGTGATATGATATGTAAACCAATATTAGGATTGGATTAACAAACTACCCTCAAAACACATTGATTACAAATAATATCTCATTGACTTATTAGTAAAATTATGAGTTATAACAATTGCCATGGGCAGTGTTATTTACAAAGAATATATTTGAGAAAATAATAAAATTATAATTGACTATAAATCTAAAACCCAAGGATTTCACCATGTTTAAAAAAGTCATACACTGGCAGTTTGTGACTTCCTGCAATTGGTTGGCCCAGAACAAGAGGCCTGTTAGCAACAACAACAACATCAAGGCATCTTTCCTTTGGACATTATTATTGTGTCAACATCTCATCATTAAGGTATCTAGACAATTATTGGGATATCAAGGATGGTTATTTTGTTGTGTACACTACAAAAAATCATCTAGATGTCTAGTTGATTAAAAATGCCTAGATGTCTCAATATAATAATCTAGACAATGAGACATCTCACCTACATATCTAGATACATTGATAATATCATCTAGATGTCCAGATAAAGAGCAACCTCATCATTGAGATGTCTAGACATTTTTGTGTAGGCTTTGCCTTTATTAATTTAGAAACTATAGTAGGTAGCTCAGTGAGTGGCATTTTGCCCACTAACAATTATTTTCAGCACAATAGAGGCTAATTAAAATAAATTATAGCATCAGTAGATTTAAATCAATAGAAAATAAACTTAATTAGCCTCTAAATCACTAAAAAATAATTGTTATTGGGAAAAAATTACACCAACTATGGCTTCTAAATTAATAAAGGTAAAAGTCACACTACTTACAAAAAATTGTCTAGATATCTTGATGATTGTTTAAGCAACTGTGAATATGCCAAACAACAAATAAGAGAACAGTGAGTTAGATGACAATATATGCATATAAGAATGTAGCTTAATGCTGCATAGTACATATTCCCAGATTGCTTGAAAATGCCTTAAACAAATTGAACAAACAAAATAATTGAAGAGAGAGAAAATGGTCAGCATGTTCCTAGCAAATTAATACAAACATAATCAACTCAAATTAGTCACAAAAAGAGAGTAAGCTACATTTTACTTTAATGATAGTACAGGTTTGTTGGTCAGATATAATTTTACAGTTTGAAGAACAACATCATCAGTGTTGCCACTCATCCATCTTGAAAAATCCTGACAATATGGTTGTGAGTGAAGCAAGCAACCTACAATCACGGCAGTGCAGTGAAAAAAATTTGTGTTCAGATTTTTAATGACATATCCGGATTTTTAAATGTCACAGATTTAAATATAGCATAGACCAGCTATCTTCGGAATGAAATTACTATGTAGAAAAAAAAGTTTTATACAATTATTTATTTAAAAAAGATTAGATATGGACTAAAATAACGTCAATTATATTTATATCTTAATATGGGTATGACATGGAAATATAAAATTCAAAATAATAAATGCTTATTATAAATGTGGAGTTCAACAA
>JAUYWI010060200.1:0-41581 GCA_034780595.1 Parotoplana pacifica | reverse complement strand
CCTGCCTACGACTGATGAGACCCAAAAAGGTCGAAACCGGTCTCGTAGTGGCTTTGCTGGTGAATTAAAATTAATAAATCATAAAATAACTTATGTGTAAGATTCAATATTTTTCTTCCTGAAATTTAAAAGTGTTTAACAAGAAATATCTTAACAAAAACAAAATATTACAATAAATACATGATAATTTAAAATTTTATCATTTTAAACTAAATTTTATGCAGTAGAGTTTAATTTAGATGTTAATCTAAATCTCTAACTGACATTTTATCATTATAAAAATGGGTTTTCGACAACAGATGTCTGGTCTAAAAAGTTATGATTATATAATAAATAATCAATATTGTAATTCTTAAAAGTTGAAGCGTGATAAAAATGACCCTTTCTGTGTAAAATAATATATTAATAGTAACGGAAATAAGTAATTAAAAATCAATAAGCATAGTTAGTTGTATATTACTCAAGAAAGTATTTACAAACAGCTTGCGTTTAGGTTCCTAAGCTCATAAGTAGTAAAATGTCTGTTTATTTGTTTCTTTCAAAGTTTTTCTTAATCAACTTATTATTTCTTTTTACTTCTAACTTCAACAGCAGAAATGGGTGGTAAAATAGGAAAGGGAAGTTTCGTTTCCTGTTTTAATCTGCTCTGTAGACAATGACTTGTTATACACTAATTGTTTTGGATATTAATTATAAATCGTAAAAAAGAGTGGAGTATCAAATTTTCGACGTAGATATGATGAACTATCGTATGTGTAAAACTATCATAACTACACTAAAATCAAATTTATAATGTTCTATAAGCAGCAAGATTTTAAGTCCATATCTTGGAAGTCAAAAATTTTATGAACCAATTAAATTGAACTATCGTATCTACAAATTTTTAACTACTTATCTTACAAATTAAGTTTATTCATGGCATTTTATAGAGAATTCATAATGGTACTGCTATTCCCATTAAGTAAAATTTCATAGTTATTGTACTATTAGCAAAAAATGAATTAATTACTAACCATGATTTGTTGTTCTTTTTGTTCTACTGAAAAGTTAATGGAATGCAGTTACGATAGTTCATCATATGGATGGTTTTCTACAAAATGTCATTTTTCCTAAAAATGGAACGTGAGCAACAGGCAAATGAAAATAGCTTTCAATATGATTAAATAAAACAAGCGTTATTGATAATTATTTTATATACCTAATACTTGACATATTTGGAATTTTAAAATGCTCATACAAACATTCAAAATAATGTTCACCCAATGTCCAAAATATGTAATGTGAGCAGCAGACCTAATATAAATCAAATATTAACAGAACCTGTTATAAAATTTAAAGCAAAGTTCTCTTTTTTAATAATTATAAATGTCGTCCTCTTTGTAGAAAAACGCCAATATGTACCTACGTCGATTTATTATGACCACTTTAACAAGTTTTAAACACACTGTTCTTTATACAGTGACTAAAACGTCTTTGTATCTTCAGTGGGAATGGTTTGTTGGGCCATTTGTGACATAAATTATAAGTTATTTTTAAAATGTACTTAAATTATGTACAATACCCACATATAATGTCTGGAACATTTAATAACTGCTTAATAATAATGAGCGATGTTTGAAAGTGTTTTCCTCCATGGTTCAAAAGATGATAAATGTTCTTCAAGACTCGACAATTCCAAGCTTCAGAGCCTTGACAAGCTATTCCTTTATACAAGGTGGACAAAACTGTAGATTCATATTTTAATATATCATCAATCTTGCACTGACAAACCAATAAAGACGACAGTACTGTTATAGAGAATTTTTAAAAAGGAAGACTGTATCCGGTTCGACCGATTCGTTTTCAAAAGATACCACCTGGGCTATTTCTTTTTTGTCTAAATCGATTGACTGATAAAAATATTTCTTTTTCAAAAAAGTTATCACCCTAAATAAAAATCTAGATTAAAGCTCTATTCAATTAAATCAATGTGTACGAATATTGTCGTATAATCGTACATAGAACAAATAGTGTTTATTGATTAGCTTTAAAAATCTCGGTAGGCAAAATCATTTGACAAATTTGCTATAGCTTTTTTTTAAAATAATATTGTCATGCAAATTAAAGTTTGAAAAAGCCTGAAAACCTAAAAATATTAACATGAAGATCGAGCATCAAATGTAGTATAATAATTTCAAACTTCTACGTAGTACCTAACTGATAAATTCCAATAGGCTTACCTGTCAGATTTGACTTTACTGAGTTGAGACAAACAGCGTGTGGGACTGTAGGAAGCAACTGAGTGACCCAGGGAGTCGTATCCAGTGTAAAAGGAGGAATAGACAGAGGATGAAGCGGAGCCGGAGTCCGAGGAACAGTTCATCTTACGAGATCCACCACCTGAACCACTGTTATCCAGGGAATGTTGTTGCGAAGGATGATAAGACTGTTGAGAGCTCACACTACTACTCCATGGATTGTAGCGGGAATAAAGACTAGAATTGGGAGTCGGAGTGTACTGTGAGGAATAGGGATTGGCTGCACCAGACGCAGAATTGTTGGTGCCTGTCGAGTAACAGCGTCCCGAGGATGGGTCCGTTGAGGCCGACCATGCTGAGGGATCCAATCGAGACTTCAACAAGTCAACTGCTCCTCCAAGACTTCCAAGATTTCCAGGAGAAGTAGCATATGCATTTTGATATGCTGTCTGGTAGGGATCGTAACCGTAATAAGATCCGGAAGATCCTGTACCACCCATACTAACCATAGAATTATTATGACCTATTGCCGAACCAGTTGGCACAGGCATTCCACTATGATTTCCTGAACTATCGATCAAAGTATTCACGTAAGGATTGTTTCGTCCGTAGAGATCACCAACAGCCTCTAAACTAGCTGTGAACATTCCTGCACTGTTATACGGAGAGTACATGAACTCCGCCGGATTCGAACCCGCTGCCTGCAGACCAGACAGGGCAGCTGCAGCCGCAGTTGGGAAACATCCAGAGTAGGCCGCAGCTGCATAGCCGTGGGCAGTGTTGTGGTGCGTGTAGCCGTTAATAATCTCTCGATAGGGCGCCTTTCGCTTCCGGCTAGCTTGCAGATAGTCTTTAAGTTGTGATTTGTGGCGCTTGGTGCCTCCTCCGCTGCCACTGTGGTTGGATAGGGTACTGCTTCCATGCGTGCAATTGAGCGAAAGATTGTTTGTAATGGTGTTGTTGTTCAGAGGTGTACCTCCATTCTTACAGCCAGGTGACGTTTTCATCATCATATCATCTTCTTCTTCGCCTAGCAACGTTTCAGGTTCCAATAGAGGAAAGGGGAGTTTATATTCTGTGTTTCGTCGGTTCAATAAATCACGGCCTTCCTCCTCCCTGCAATTAAATAAAATTTTCGATATAATCTCTAGCTGATATGAATAATAAAATAAGCAGCAAATAATGAGGAATCCTAAAATATCGTACTCCTAATTGATCAATGCTGGTTTTATAATGATGTAAAAAAATACACCGAAAAAATGAACTTAGCCTGGTTATTTAAAATTGGTTTAAGTCACTACCGTGCCTAAGAATACATTTCTAATGATTAATTTAAATACATCGATTTTGGAGAAAATCAATAAAATACATATAAAATGTGCCAGAAATATCGTATGCTGTTCAAATTTAACATTAAAAAATTTCAAAGCTTTTGGAATTAAATATTACAAGACTAAATCCCTAACTATCCTAAATTGGTTTGACTATAACTCTAAAAACACACTTGATATTTTTTCCACTATTTAAACCCAAAATAAAAATATAATTATGTACTTTGCCAACAAAATATGACATAAACTAATCATACAATTTGATAACAAAAATAATTTGTTGTTATCTAAATTCAACAACATCCATATTGGACTTTCATTTATGGTTAATAATCTCAATGACATTTTTCTATGGACATTTAGAGAAACAATATTTATTAAAAAAATTAAATGACATTAAACTAAAACATTTTTTGGAAATATAAATATACAAAACAACATCTTTCTTACGTTAACTGTCTATGGGTTCCGATGATTGAATCTGCTTTCCCCATTTTATAAATCACTTTGAGACTCGACTGAAGCCAGATCCATTTGTATGATTTGTTAAGCCATCGATGCACTAACAGACCTATTGAACCATTTTTTACTACTGTAAATAAATCAAAACTACAAATATTAAAAACAAAACAACATTTTCCAAATTCTTAAAATAAACGACATAAGAAAATTTAACATTAGAGAAATAAAGTTTGAAAGAAATAGTTCTACCGCTTTTGTCTCTCACTTACATTCGGAATGACCCTTTGCTGTGTATACCAAATCATCAGGATGGATCAAGTCGTATCCTTTCAAAGTTGGGAGATCTTTCTCAGAGTAACCAAAAATCATTTTAGCTCTAAAATAATAATGTTTCTTTTTAATTAACTCATTGGAAGAAAGTTTGATTAATCTGTTTTCAAAAATCGATTAAAGTATCAAGCTATAGCGTATCTAGAGCTAAAAATTTACGCTTGTCTCAGAGTGACTTGAATTTGGAAACTCAACATGAGTGACAAAAATCTGCTTCCGGTTAAAAATTAACAATATAAATAGAAATCAAACAGTAAGCAGACCAAAATGTTGTGCGTTTCTTTGGAAACTTTTATCGGTTCGCAATAATATACATGTTAAAAGATGAGCAAATTTTCAAATAGGTACCTACCTCACGTCCATACTGGCAAAATTGAGATCCATTTTGTGTTTGGTCTTGAATGTAAGATCCCGCTGTGCTGCATCCAGACTTGGTAAAGGGCCAAATGGACTGCAGACAGCAAACAGACTAAGTGGCGGCAGAGGATCATCGGTATTTCGGGATTGACCGTGAAGATAGTGAAGTCTTCCACTGATTTCGAGGGTCTAAGTAAAGCATTAGGTCGTATTATTGGTTTTTGGCGTGGTATTATTAGCATATAATAGGTAGAGTGGTCGGATAAGATAGATTTCTAATGTTTTATTTATAGAAAAAAACATCTTAAATTTATTTGTTTTATTCATACAACTTAATATTTTGGACACATTTCGTTAAATTTATGAAAGTATGTATTTAATTTCTACAATTCAACAGGATGAGTAAAAAAACTATAGTCATAGCGAGAAGAAATGATTCTATAATGTATCAAATTGAGTAACCTTATTGCAGATTTTATAGAAATAAATCAAAGGTAAAACTAGAACCAATTCAAACATACTATGAATCCAGACGTGTTATCTAATAGACATCGAAATCGAACTGTGAAACATCGCTGCATAAACTGACAATTATCTAAAAAAAATTTTAATAAATTTTACCCAAGATATACTTAATATAGGTAAGTGCGTGATCTCATTATCTTGAAAGAATAACACTACTTTGTCAAGCTGTAAGGTACACATAAATATACATATACCATATTCTTAAGATAATTTCAAATTGTCAAATAATAAACAAAAGAAATTCTAAGCGGAAACAGAATTTAGAGGTTCTAAGAATCAAAAGAATGAGTTCTGTGGAGCAATAATTCTGTAATATATTGGCGGTTACTTATGAAAACTATGCTATCTTTTTGTTGTTACTGTGTAAAAAGGTGAAAACATAGGAAATTGTTTATAATACCTATGTCAAATAAAATACTGACTTTCACTACTCTTTGAATAAGCAGAGGAGGTGCGAAGCCATGCTACATTGAAGTCCCCTGTGAGTACAAAACTGATCACGCGAATTCGACTTACTTATGTTAAGGTGCTAATTTAAAAAAAATTAAATTCTTAGAAGAAAATGCATTGTTTCTTATTTTTAAAAGTGATTGTTGTAAACTGTTTCAATAGAATAACGCTTTGTCTATGGTTCCCAGGGCTGCTCAAAAACAAATATTAAACATATATTACGCATATTACTACAATTTAATTAAATGATATTACATAAATAGTAAATCCCATATTACTTCTATCAAACCTAATATATTTTCACAATGTAAATGGCTATTTTCTGCAACTTTGTCCGCTTAATCGAGTTCTAATATGTAAAATATGCAAAGACAAATAAACTTTGAACAATGACTACTAGTAAAAAAGGCTAGATAGAATTAATTATACTTTTTAGAAAATTAATTGAAGAACTAATTTTGTACTTATATATTTAGTTTTCATCAAGCAAGTATTATGCATATTGTAGGGTAGGCACAACATGCTAAAGTAAAGTCTAACTTAAAAATCACTATATTAAAACTAAAGTGAAACAATCAATCTGTTTTTGTTTATTTAAGTTAGCGTACCAAAAATAAAAAATAAAGCTATTTTTAAATTCATTACATTAGAAATATACCTACTAGTTGAGTAGTTTATTATCAGTAGTTTGATATGCAACATTTTAGTACTACCAAGGCAATTTTGATACTACTTTTAAACAAACAATCAAAAATTCCATCTTACATATCTAATTTGTTCGACCTGTTTAATTATTTAATTGTGCATATTACTTTGCATTATACCAGTCGATACTATCAGAAGAAAAAAATTCATTGTTAAATTATCGACCCTTTTAAAAATATAAGTATATTGTCTTCTGCTGCTGTAACTTTTCTAATATTTTCATCGTCTTCCAGAGAAATAAGTCATTTTCAGAAATGATAACATCTTGCAGTCTGGTCAACCCATTAGCAATCTAATGCACTTCTTCAATTGTCGGATTTATAAGAAGGAAGGAAGCATCAACTATCAACTACTTCTATATTGCCAAGGATTAATCAAATTTACATACCACACCGGACAGCGGTATTTCCATGGATGGTTCTCTAGGTACTACATCAACATCATTGCCTTGGAATAATTGCTACTCAAGCGATATTATATATTAATATTTCTTTAAAAATAATGATAATATCATAATAATATTGTATAATAGACATTCCATGCTGTTTGTTATGATATAATTATGTACACTCATTTGAAAGAGTAGAGTAATGTATTATTTATATAGATAGAGATATAGCTATTCAGATATTATATAATAATTCAAACCGTAACCCCTTTTTATTCTTTATATTAGGGTGGGTGTGGAAAATAACTAGGTTTTAATAAATTATTTAATCTTTTTTCTGGTTTATTCTTTCATTATACTTATTGCTTTCGTAACAATGTTAGTTAGCTCTACACTGAGAGTGAATGGAAGATATGAATTTTAAAAAAGCATCATGAAAATATTATCATTTAAGAGGAAAAGATTATTTATTGCTTCAATTCAAGTATTAATTCCCTATTTAATTAATTCTGAATTAAATTGACTTCTAGAGCAGTTTTAGTTTTAAAAGAGTCAAGGGAATTATCTAGTTTCAAAATAGAAAACTCTAAAATAACTGTTCGACCTGGTTCATCAGCAGTAAGGTTTTACAGAATATGCAGGTAAATTTAAATGAAATTTAATTAATCAAATACTCAAATGTATTGACTATTCAGCATCTAATTGAAAAAATCCGTAGGAAACATTTTAAACCTGTAATTTGATATATTGTTAGATATGGCTCGGTTCAAGATTTCTTTGGTTTTAATTTTTTAAATAAAATTGTTAATTAATTATAATTTTAATGCTAAAGAGTTATGTTGAAAGATACTACAATAGACAAATGGCAAAAGTTTAAAACTAAGTCAGTAGTAAAATGTTATAAAAGATAAATTTTCAATTGAAAACTGAGTGAGTGTTGCTTCAGTGTTTCGGACTAAACTATGCGCATGATTAGGTCGAAACTAAAAAAACACTTGCAAGAATAGACATAGACTTAAGAAACAGCTGTGATTTAACTTTCATAAATCTGTTAAACGGTAATTAAGCTGACCGACAGTTGAATATCCTGGTGAATTGCATCCGAAAAATTAACAGATCTGGTAAAATGTATAAAACATACCTGGTGAGATGGCCTCCGAAAGAGTGAGATCTCGTTTGTCAGTTGGTAGAAGACTGTTCCATGCTAACTGACGCTTGAATTCTTCGCGATCTTCTGAATGAATCAATTCCAAGACACTTTGGTGAATGATGTCAGACTAAAAGTTAACCATTATTAGATTTTGTATTATGCATTGCGATTTATAGCTAATAGATCTGAATGCGTCACAATACAAATTAGGTGAACCAAATTATTAACATAGTTCTAAAATTTTATGATATACATGCACATATGAGAGAGAGAATATGGATATTAATATTTATCTCTATTTGGTTAATTTTAAAGGATATTGAATCAATGGGTCTCTTTTGAATAGTATTATCATACTTTTTGTAAATTAGAAAAATAAAATACAACAAAAAATACTTTTCTCAAAACTATGAAACTTTCAAATATTTTAAAATAACTACAATCTTTTAATATAAAAAGTCAAACTAATATAGCAACTAAATTAAAATGAAACCTTCCTCATTTGCCCAATGTTCGTGTCACAGAAAAAAAATTAATTGTAATATTTTCATAATAATTCAATTAATCTCTGTCTTCCTAATTCTGCCAAAATGATGCCATAATTTCATACTGAAACATTACAAAAATCAAACGAAAATTATTTTTGACTACTAGAAAAATAACCATTATATTGGCCAAATTGTCAGTTTCTATAGCTATACAATATCAACGGATGTTATTTTCCTAAGTTGTTCTGTGAATCCCGGTGTGGTTGCTGATTTGCGCCTAATTACGCATTGCATGCTACTTGCAAATCAATTCCGAGTAGTATATTGTGGCTTGCTAAATAATTTAGCAGAAAACATGGCGCACAAATACAATATTATATTTAAAATCGCGCGCATTCTTCAATAGATAAAAAATGAATATATTTATTATATTTCACTGCCTAAGTTGCATACAAATCCTCTATTCAATCGAAGAAAAAATATTAGAAATTTCCATAGATAATACGTCGAAATAATTTGGTAGGTGAACTAAATTAGCGTGGAAATTAAAGCAGATATCCAACAATATATTTACTTAAAATATAGATACTTGGGGCATTCTCGACAGATAGGCATGCATAATGTATAAGTTTACCGAAAAAATATTTATAAAATATTTTATTTTTGAATTCGATACTATAGAATGTTGTCGTACAGAAAGCCAATTTCATAATTTCAGATAGGCAAGACATCTTAATTAGAAAAGAAGATGGCGTGACTGAAGCACATAATTTGCCAACGCAAGATACTAATAAGAAATGGGTACAAAATAGGTATTTTGTTTTAATCAAAATACAGAATCATACTGGAGAATATGCTTCACATTGTTTCAATCCAGATTTTTCATAGGATTTTAAGTGTTAAAAGTATGTATTTTGGATTATTTTACAATTCGTTGCTGCATAGGTTGACCTTAAGAATTGATACCAGCCACCAGCTAGATAGAAGAGCGCTGGTTACAGTGTCAAGTAATGAAATTTTCTACCTAATAAAATATTTAGAAAATTTTTAAGTCGGCCTAAGCAAAAGACAAATTATATTTAATAAATCAACAAAAATATTAAACCCAGTACAAAATTGTATCCAACTAAAAAACATGAGATGTTAGGTGACAAAGTAGAAATCATAAATTACAATAAATTGAAAACTAATATTAGATATTTGTTATTGATTTCAAAAAACTATATACGTAACAAAATCCTAATTAAGAAGTTCACCATTAGAGTGTGTGTAACAGAAAATTCAATTGCCCTAAATCAAAAACAAAATTAACTCTTTATTGACCGTGTGTGTATTTAGTACATTAGAGCCACAATCTCCCCTTAAATAACATACTTCCTATGTACCGAGTTAAAACATAGCCATTAGGTGACTTGGAAGATCGACTGGTAGCTTTTTTTTTAAATGTATGAGAAACAATTTTGGTGAACAATCGTAAATATTTAGAGGCAACAGATTTTCTTTGGCTTACTCTGACATATAGGTTTTTAAGCAAAATAATCATTTGTACAGCCCTTGTTGTTCAATAAAAAATATTACCAAGCTATATTATACGAATGGTTTATCTTATTTTATTATGAGCTTTGCGTGCTGATAAAACTTAAATTTCCATTTAACATAGTCCACTTTTAACTAATTGGCTCTCATTGTCTTTGATCTAATTGAGTTATACCTGCCAGGTCCATCATGATCATATCAACCGGATTGAGTAATCATCACCTTAGCGCTATTTATTTCAAATAACTACAGCCCAATAATTGATTCACATACTGTTACAGTAAACAGTCCCTTTGTGACCCTTTGGGAGATCCAATTAAACAGTTTTCACACATCTCCAGTTCAGTTAGGCATTGAATAACAATAGAAATCAAAGGGGGGTGTTTCATTGTCGCAATGATTTTCAACATCCTGTTTTTGTTTGTGGTACAAAGATCTGATTAGAGGACAAACTTACATATACAAGCATTTAAAAAAATTATTTGATTTCTGATAAAATAGCAATTCTTTACCTGCAAATATTTAGTTGGACATTATATAGCTAACAAAGTGAAAATCCATAGCATATTTGCTCCGTTATCCTAGCTTTTTAAGGGGGTTCGGGGATCCACCCCGTAATTTTTTTTATAGATTTAAACCTTTAAAATAAGCGTTCTAATATGGTTTTATAAGATATAAATATTCATAGAAGTAGTTTTTTTAAATAAATTTTCTATTGAGTCAAAAAATAGATTTTTTGGTGGGATATTAAAAATGTTAAAAAGGAATTTTATTGTTTATATTTACTGATCTCAAAAAACAGTGAAAAATGTTTTAGACACCAAAATTTTAAAAACCAGAACATTTCACCTCCTTTCCAGGACAGCTTCAAATCCGGGACTGTCCTGGGGAATCCAGAACGGTTGGCAGGTCTGCTATTACAGAATTGAGCTAATTAATATTTGAGTTTTTTGGAAATATATGTACACTTAGAAATATATTTTCTAACTAGGTAGGTAACCTCTGAAGCCTATGGAGAATATAAATATATATAATGATAAATTAATTGATTGACATTGTTCGCACTCGGCGGATAGGCAACCTATGGGTATACCAGGATCAATGACATTGTTTAAAAACTCATCCAACATACAGTGTATAATAATCTATCTCGATTAATGAATCAACTTAATTGATTTAATACAAGAGATTATTCGGTCCAAAAACAAAACAGGAACCCTGACTAATAAAATCTAATGTAATTTGATATATGGTACATTAATTGCATGACATACCTAACTTGCACAATAGAATAATACAAAACAAAAATTAAAGATTTTTTTAAAATACCTAACAATCTGATAATTCTCACAGAATTAAACAATTATAACTGACACTTTTTCGAGGGCAAGAACTACCTGTGGACAAAAGGTCATCAAATTCGATTATGTCATATTTCAATATGTATGCTTGTTTACGAAAATTGTATCTATTCTCGAGTAAACCACACAAAAAAACTATTTCATTCACAAAAAATATCATATCAATATTTTTAACTACAAAATGTTTTGTTTAATAAATATAAAATAATTTATACATATTAGACATTCATTTCGTTTGAAGATCAATTTAACCCAAATTGTTCCCAAATTCATGAAGATGTAATTGTGAACATCATTATCACAAATTTTTGCAATTAGAACCAAAAAAATGTCATAGAACAAAATAACGTACTTGATGAAAGCCCAAATAGTATTCAACTGTTCTTGAAGCAAAAAACACTTCACCGTCACAAGATACAATAAAAACAAATCCATTCAATGCCTGAAATATGACAATACATTAAACTCAATCTACTTATTTTAACTGTTTTGTGTAATTGATATAATATAATAATACTCGTCCACTTACTTGAAGACAAGCATCACCTTCAGCATAGTTAGGGTCAAATGGATAGTGGTAGAGATGGGAAGAAAGACGATTGTCTAAAAGAAGACGATCATGAAACAGGGCTAAAACAGAATATATAAACATAAAATACGAAATAACAACTAATAAGTGTTTCCTGACATTTTAGTTTTTTGATTGATTGAAGCTTTAAATTTTCAAATCATTTTTGCCTTTTTATGTGTAATTATCTGCTTTTAATAAAATTTGTCGGGTAATTTTAAAAAATCAATAGAACAGTATAATCGATGAATTCTCTGCTGAATATGTTAAAAAGTTAAATAATACAATTCATACTAGCATTTAACTTCATATAGTTAATAATATTTTTCCAAAAGCAAATCGTTTGTTCTTGCAAAATTTGCTAAATACCTACGGTACGAAAGATACTGGAGATTGTGTTCTACCCTAATACCTAAGCATCTTTAATATACTAAACAAAATCTCTCTAGTACAATACAAACCCAAACTTCCCAGAAAGGAAATCGACGACTAGAGGCCATTGTCTTGGTATATAAAGGAGACAGGAAGGCAATTGGTGCGGTACCATCGCCCTTTCAAATATTTTCAAATGATCTTATATTTATATTGTAATTGTATATGTAACAGTTTATTTTAGTTAATGTGTAATTATTACGAAACAACAAGATGATACAAAAATCTTTTAATTATTAATATGTAGTGTTAACATTCAAAGAAACGATGTCTCCATGATTTCATTCCGGTGGGGTTAAAGTAATTTATGTTTTCTAAAGCGCGGTCTTTGTATTTTAAAGTCTTCTTTCAAGTAAACCCAACTTTCATTTTCTTCTTAAATCACTTCTTCACTTTGTTTTTCATGGCCTGTAGTACCTAGGTCGTCTACAGATAAATGACGTTTTGGTTCTTCTTTCCGTTTAAAATTTTCCTACCTGTTGTTGTGTGTAATCTGTAGTGGTATAGTAAATTGTTTTATCTAGTTATAACAAATATACAGGAAAACGCCGCTTTGTTAAAGAAAACATAACATACTGTACGTCCTACTACTATGCTATCTTAAAAATGAATAATTTAAAACATTCTCTTATAACAAAAAACAATTTTCAAACTAAATATTACTATTCATCAAACATTCTACAAAGTTCTACTACTGGAAGATTGATTTCTACCCATATGGTTCTACCATTTAAATATATATGTCTGTTCTACGCTAAATATAAAATTAGGCACATAAAAAATCTTGGTTGCATTGGATAAATAAATAAAAGTTCGAACATATATATATATGTATATTTTATAAATTTATAAAAATAGTCTAGCTTTGATTTAAAAATCACTACAAAATTAGTTAAATAATCATTTCAAATAATTACGAATGGAATGGAATTACTTTTCAATAAAATAATTCTAAAATAATGTTAGGTACCTCCATTGATCACAATGACTACATTCCGATATCATCCAGGTAGTATTTCAGAAGTAATGATTTCATCCTTTCATAAAAACACAATGTTTTCTAAGATAATTATCCGTCAGATACATGATAATTTCATCATCATGTGCATGGGAAATTGTGTTGTTAAAAAGAATATCAGCCTTATCTCAAATGATTTTTATGCTAAGGATTTGTGAATATTTTATTACTATTGTCATTATAGCTTTCATTATATAGAAGATTAAATTAAAACAATAAAACTATAAAAATGAACTCAGATTGAACATCAATCGGCACAATTGACCAAATGCTCTTAATTAATAATTCAAATTAAGCTGGAATAATTGTGAGCGCTCTGCTGACAATACACAGTAAATAAATAAATAAATTCTGACATCAGATATTTCTAGTCGATATAGAGGAGACAGGATTACTTTATACGTTATCTGTTGGCATTAAGGAGACGAAAAAAGAAATTGTTAAATTATTACATATTTATTATTGTTGAGATTTGCAGAATATGAAGAGCACGAAATCCTAGTCACCGTAGTTCACAATCTTTGCCTTAATTTGTTATGCCCAAATAATATGCGGTGATTTATTTTTTATTCCTTTTTTATTTTAACATGATTGCAAAGTACATAAATAGACAGGAAATGATAATTTATAGCTTTCATTGTGATCCATTATATATCTAGAAACTCAAGTTAAAGTTACTGAATGACAGTTTTATAATGTAACAACCATATCTATTACATAAATAATTGGTCAACCTGTTATAATATGTATTATGGTACTTAATTACAATGAGTACACTCTACTTGGGTTATATGCTGAAATGTCTATAATATGTTATTATAAATTTATTGGTAATTATGGCCATTACATAATAATAGGACAGTAAATATTATCAAGGCCACCTTAAATTTCAGGTGGCCTTGATATTGTTCAGTTCCAAAAGATATTATGGATGTCAACATTTGTTTGTATGAAGGTAAGAATTAAAATATCTTTGTTGATTCAGTGAATATGTTATTATTTAATTAACTATAGAACTGCTTGATAATATAGATATTGGCAAGTCTTCAAACAAAAATAAATAAATAAAATGCAAAATTAACAGTGAAATATATAAACTTGTTTTCAGTAAGTTTTAAGTATTAAAATAGGAACTATTTTGAGAAATTAAAATAATTAAAAATAAAAATAAATGTCCACAATCAATTTATATATTGTTTTAGTAAAATGCAAATTAATATAACATTGTTAAAAAAATAAACTGTGAAACCTATCTAGGATAATTTATAATAATTTCTATTTTATAATAGCAGATGACGTATTGAATTAGTCAGTAAGTAACTAAATCTGATGGAGAACAACACAACCATTCGGTTTTATCTCATACGAAATCGAAAATGGGGGCTGATATCAATGAGAATTCGAATGTTACGCGCGTGTTTCAAAGAAGTTATGATCTTATCAGGTTGTCAGTGGACATGAAAAAGTAATAAGTTGCTGACAAATAACATGCAGGACATTATGCACCAACTATGGCACTAGGCGCGAATGAAAAAACTTTATTGTTTAATTGGTCCGTAAAATCTCATTTATATGTTCTATATAATCAGATTAACGAAAGCCTTCAGATATTTTATGAAATTAGGTTGACTATTAAAATCTGAAAGTTTTAAATTATAAAAAATTATATTGTAACAGTATCCTAATTTCAAATTATTATTTATTTAGTAAGATTTTTATTTTGTTGTTATCAACAACAAAAATTATATTTATCTTATTCCTATCGATTCATTGCACCAACAAAGTACACAACTTTTTGATTGGATTGAAATTATTTCTTTAGAAGCTTTAGCTGAAGGTTCACAATCACAATCTACTTCAGATAGGCATCGTTTAATTTTTTGTAGTTTAATAATTACTTGTTTACACTCTCAAGTTTACACTAAAATGAACTTTTATTTATCAAGATGGTAGTCTATAGTTTTATTACAAACCCATGGGCTTGAAAATATCGTACAAAACAAACATTACATATAGATTAAGATCAATGCATCAATGTATTCACTAATTTAATATGTGGAAAAGAAAATGTTGAAACCTTTATATATTATTACTTAAATAAGATGCAAAATAGAAAATAAATAAATATATATGTAGGTAGGTAGGTAGGTAGGGTATAATATGTATGTAAGATAACGGTTTTGATTAAGTGACGTAGAGCTCCATAAATTATGAGAAGGTTTTGTCATTTTCTGATATACCTAACTTTGAATAGATTTGTTAGTTGTGTTGCTTGCGTGCAAGATTCCGGTATAAAACCCAAAATGCGTGCAAGAAATAGTTGCACAAGTTAAAACTAGACTCAATAATTCCGAACCATCATAGGTTGTGAGAGCTTTTTGCCTTTTTCTCTATCGAACAAAATGGAACTGGATAACTTTAAAAATAAATAGTCGACTAAATTTTCTCATAATTATTTGGTAGATACACATACATACATATATTCTATTCTAAATTATTGCAGAACTATTTGCAAAATCCTACACCTTTCAACTAAAATTTTTATAACTTACAAGAAGAAATAATTTTAAAGTATAATATTAGTAGGGAGGTATATATAACTAATATAGAAAGAGATTTAGATTATGCTCGGGAAACTTGCAAGCTGGTTACTGGCGTTTAGTTATTGGGATTTCAAAATTAGCAAATGCTGAAAACAATAGTATGAGAATGTTTTTTTGTGTTATAGATTATAAAAGGTTAAATACGGCGTTACATTGAGTTTGCTAATTATTTTCTTTGTATTGTTTTAGTTAAATTTCGATCTCCTCTTTTTAAAAAGGTCTATAATTTTAAAAAAAAGTTATTTAAACTGTTGTGTATTGTTCTGGAGTGCACAATACATATTTTATTAGAAGTTTTTAAATATTATCATCAGCATAAATACCTACGAGTATCAGCTTCGCTCTAGTAAAGAGCAAAGATGAGAAAGCGTAATTCATTTATTATTGATCAAAATTATTTCACGGCTGTCATTTTCATCAGTTTCAAACACAATGTTTCTATGTTTTTCATCTATGACTTGTGTTGCTTTAGTAAATAACTAATAGCTGAATCTATAAATAATAATAATGACACGGGAATAACTGCATGCACATTCTATTTATTGTCAGACTTGTATATCAAATACTCTTCGAAGTGACTTTTAATATCCATAAAAATGATAAATGAAAATGGAAGTATCAAAACGTTATAAAATCTAACATACAATTTCTTTTAAAATCCCCCTACATTTAATATTTAATCAGTTTTCTAGAAAATTAATCACATAAGATAGTAATATAATTTTTAAAATCTTATATTTAGTAACTAATTAACAAATTGTTGTTGCTTTACAAAGAATGTCTGCTATTTACTCTATTTTTAAAACATTGATCGATTGAAAATTTAGACATTTGGACTACATATATTATTAAGCAGTTTAAATTTATAATCGGCTATTTAAACTTGTAATGTTTTCAATATTTTCAAAAACTATTTGATATTTTCTAAAATCAAAATCAAAGTTACAATTTCTATTTTTCTTGGTAGTTAATAAAGCTGTCAACTGTTTCATGTATTTTATTCATTGGTTTTATCTCTCTAAGAATTTCTCCACCCCTACTTCAATCTTCTTGTAAAAGGTTAAAAAGAACAGTCCCGGAAGTTACAAGATTTTCAAATTCTAATGCTCGAATTAATCGAAAAGTAGTCGAATGGCCTGTACATCTAAACATTGGTGACATCTTCCGCCAAAACTCCAATTTTATCAGAACATTTTATCTTTGAAATTTTACACAATGAATAAGAGGGATATATAGGTACTATAAAATTATAAATATCGATATCAAACAAATATCTCCAAACTTCAAACTCAATCAGGTAAAACACAAGCAATGCAAGATTATCGATTTTCAAAAATTAATTTTAATTTAGAAACTTATTCGAAGTTGTCGACATAGTTAACTACGTAAATTTTTAAATAGTCTTAAAAAACAAATAAATACCATTATTTTAAATACATAATAACAATACTCCTAGATGCTTATTTTCCTGAATTAAAGCTGTGTAAATCAACTATGCGCAAAAATAATCTTAAAATAATCAAGATTTTTAGTATATAAAAAAGTTCATTTCTTGAAGGCCTTTTCAACTAGATAATTGTTATACATAACTGGTGAGTTCAATCAGTTTTCCATCTTGATTATTCTATACATTTTCTTTGGATGTGACATGAACACTACTCATTATTTTTTTTAAATTTTAATTAATTTTCTGTTTCTTACTATACCGGCGGTGGCGACCACAATTGAACAAATGACCATTCTGCCGGCAAAAAAACTCTTAATCAGTACGCATTTCATTTTTGTAAATGAACAAAAATGAGAACAGTCTTCATTGTATATTGCTCAACAAAACAATTTAGTCAACATGGAAAAGAATAATGCAAAGTCTCCTCCAAGATTCAATTGCCTGGCAACCCTAATCAGCATGGGGCACTCTATGACATTTGAGCAGATATAGAAAGCGAAGTTTGCGAATAAAAAAATCTGTTATTGAATGCATGACTGGTCACTTTATTGCCATGTAGACCTCTTCTGAACAGGTAGGCAGGCACCACGGCTCCAAGTTAAAAGCTAAGACAACCTATACTACTAGAACTTTAAACGTTTCAGTTTATTAACCAAACTAACACAGATAATACTTAGCAGCCATTTTGTTTTCAAAGTAGTTTCGTGAACTATGGGAGTCTAGAACCTGATTCTCTCACGCAATACCTACTTGCTTGTTTGACGGTTGTGTTTGTAGATATATGTACCTGCCTGCTGGTATTGGTCACTTTAGCAACCAAAACACAATTTATTCAGCCTCATTATCTACTCAATATATGTCTGATGTTGTGATAAGAGTCTAATTCAAAACAATCTATGGTGTATTGAGAAATTCTTAGAGTTCACTGACCATCATATAGTTTGGCTATTGATGGATCTCATTATACTTGCTAAACAGTTATTACCAATAATTCCAGATAATAGTGTGCTATTCCCTAAAATTGTGCTAGCTAGGATCTTATCAACATTTTTGAGGTATCTAACATAAATATTTTGAAGCTTACTGAATATTTTAAAAACATTTAACAAAATTTTAAAATACCAAATAGCTTATAACGATGTATTTTAGACTATGACCCTCATTCTTTTTTCATAATACTTATTGACATCTAATACTTTGGCAATTGCAGCATTTATATCTAGCCTTGTCTTAAATACCAAATTCAAACTTTTAGTAATTAGTCACCAATTTAATTTGGTTAATTTAATGTGAATGTTTAGGAAACTACAACATAAGACAAAATTGCCTTACTTATTAACACCTCTTAGACAATGGAGTCGGCAGTAAGCCATAAAAAAATTATTGCCCAGGTAAGGAAGGGTGGTGCTAAAGAATGTGGTTTATTGCTGCTGGATTACAAAACACCTATTCAAGTACCTTTATAATTTTATCAGGAAACGTTTTCTTTGAAAATCTATGAACCCGAAATCCGGTCTCAGAAATTATTATATACCTACTCATACATACATATTATGCGATAAAATGTACTGTAGTGGCATTTTTTAACTTGCTAAAATTTAATTAACTAGTTTTTTTATAGAATTATATTTTATAATTTTATAAATTACATTGCATAAAGTAAGTTATTGTAAAATAATCAATAAAAAAACAAAAATTTCATGCAATGTGTAGATGTCTCCATTAAAATTTTAAGTGCTGATATTTAAATAGGAAAACTAAACCATTTTTACGATGTATCGAATTCTACGTTTTTTGGTAAATTCAATTTGACACCACAGGTAACTGGCTAACCTCTTCCGATCATGCAGACCGTTTCATTCAACATTCCGCACTGAAACCTGTTATTAAACTGAGAGCTTTTCACTTCAATATTTGAAATTTAACAAACTGTCCCTGAAAACATCAACGCCCCTTCAATTATACATTTGAAATATTCATATGTCATTATACTTATATAGAGAGGGAGGAATCAGGGCAGTGAATTAAATCACCAAATTAAGAGGCAATAAGAATATCAGATAAATAAGATGTAATAATTGTTCCAAAATCGATGTACCAAACAGAAAATATCATTCCTATGTATAGTATACGTTTATTGTAGCTTCACTGATAAAAGACAGCAGATTATCTATAATTATTTACAAGAATCAATTGGATAAGTCCGTGAGCGCGTGTATAAGTCGATAAGTAGATGGGCGGTAATGTTATCTAAACTACCAGTAGGAAGTCCAGTGAATCTGGACAAAGTCCAAAGTTATTTTCAGCAAACTCAAAAGACCCAATTCGACAACATAAAATCTTCCCAGGGGACTACTTCTAGGGATCAAGAAAGATGCTTAGATAACTCTATTTCATTTCAATTTACAGAGTTTGAACGTATTAATTTCTATTGTACTAAACCCAACTAAAATATTATTTAATTTTCCTCAAAAAAATACAGATTGCCTAACGGAAAATGTCATCATATTATTAATATTGACAACGTCACACTGTTAACAAAATCATAAATTAAAATTTGGAATTATGTAATTTTTAAAAAAGGATACAGAAATAATACCAAGTCTTAAATTATAACCTATAACTTAGCTGCACTCAGAAGGAACTTTTTATTACTATTTTAAAATCCTACAGTAGGTGCTATATATTTAACTATCTATCACCTTTAGAGATTTACCTTCAGATGTCTTTCTTCATGGCAAAATGAAATATATAGGTACAAATTATGAATGCTTACGTTGTTTCTTCAGTACATGTCCATATATTTAATTATTAAATGAAATACATTTTGTTAGTATTATATATCAAGATAATTTATTATGTTTCTAAATATGCAACATTTTTACATTTTTTCTAATTTTTAAATTGTATAAAGAGTCCCAAATGTAGACTTATTTATAAAGTGGAATGCGGATTTAATTGTCACTAACCCTTCTTATATAAACGGAAATAAAAATTAACCTCTTTGAATCTATGAATAAAAGGAAGTTCCAAAATTGATTAGCAAAGATATACCTACACTATAAATTGTATAGTTTTCTTTCCTTATGCCTCAAGATTAAAAAATTAGGTCCTTTTAAATGGAGTTGCGTACATACTCTATTCGGTCGTAGAGATTGTCCATAAAATGCAGTATTTTCTTAATGTACCTAATAATATATGCCTGGGCATATTTATAAAGTTAGTCTAAAACCGGATACGTATTGAATGGTGATAGGTGGAGTTGGAAAACTGACTGGTCTTCAATTTTCATTTCCTGTTCTCTCTCTCTTTTCTGTCAATTTGTTGTGCAAGCCAGTTTTAAGAAGTTCATAATATTATTGTTAGTAGGTATACATTAGTAATATTTTCTATGAAAATCCTCGGTTTCCTTCAATTATGTAAAAAATACAAATTTAAAATAATACGATACCTAAATTATATTAATTTTATTAGATATTTTGTCTAATAAATACACTAAATAAATCTAAAACTATTGTTGATTTCTTTAAAATCAGCATATAAACAAAATTATCCACAAAATATCAATTAAAATATAAAATGACGTACCTACTATTTTATGTAATAGGCTCAACATATCTTTACTATCAAGTAGCCTAAACCGTATAGGAACATACCTAAAGTAGTGTATGAAAAACCTAACTTCAAAAATGTAAAATAGTAAGTTTTGAAAAGAAGAACGAATAAAACTTAAATAAAAAATAAGTCACAAATAAAATTAAATATAGCACCTTGAGATATGAGATATGAGAATAAGGTAGTCATTGCCCAGAGATAGAGAATAAGGTAGTCATTGCCCAGAGATAGAGAATAAGGTAGTCATTGCCCAGAGATAGACAATAAGGTAGTCATTGCCCAGAGATAGAGAATAAGGTAGTCATTGCCCAGAGATAGAGAATAAGATAGTCATTGCCCAGAGATAGAGAATAAGGTAGTCATTGCCCAGAGATTGAGAATAAGGTAGTCATTGCCCAGAGATATGAGAATAAGGTAGTCATTGCCCAAAGATATGAGAACAAGGTAGTCATTGCCCAGAGATTGAGAATAAGGTAGTCATTGCCCAGAGATAGAGAATAAGGTAGTCATTGCCCAGAGATATGAGAACAAGGTAGTCATTGCCCAGAGATATGAGAAAAAGGTAGTCATTACCCAGAGATATGAGAATAAGATAGTCATTGCCCAGTGATATGAGAAAAAGGTAGTCATTGGCCAGAGATAGAGAAAAAGGTAATCATTACCCAGAGATATGAGAATAAGGTAGTCATTGCACAGATATATAAGAATAAGGTAGTCATTGCACAGAGATATGAGAAAACGGTAGTCATTGGCCAGAGTTTAATGGGATTCTGTATAATGTGATGAGTTGTCAGCATGTATACATAATATGTTTAAAACGTACTTTGAAAATAGCACTTGATTCGTAGATAAGAAACAGCTAATCGAAGAATTGATAGTTTGTCCAATTTTGATATCACTGTCTGTTCAAAGGGCAGTAGACTGGCTAAGTGATCCAATTCTGAATTGAGACGTTCACGGTGGCGTTTACTAGGATTGGATTTAATTGGTTCTTTGCCGGGAGGTGGTTTGGTGCTAAAAAGAAGAGCAATTTAACGTAGAAATGGGATCAAATCGTTATATATGATCTAGACTTGATATATAAAATATATATTAATTAAATATAATTTATAAACATCAATATTAGAAGGATACTTGTTTAGGGGCATTTGCCCCTATCTGTATGAAGGATTCAAGAATTTATCACAAGATAAGGTAGAAAGACTTAACCTTATAAGGACATCTCAATCTCAACATACAGACTGGTAGAAAGGTGGAGTTCTTATTGGAATAATTCTAATTTCAACATCCAGGCGATATAGAAAGGCGAGAATAAAATCACGTTAGGTCCTGTATAGGACAATCATACATAGTAATGATAGGATAACCAAAAAAGTTAGATAGCGAAAGTCTTAGCAATTCTTCTCGTTGCAGAATGGACGAGAAAGCTAATATGAGAAAAAGATTTTACTGACAAGACACGAGACGCTTACAAGAAAGCTAAGAGATGTGAGGTCTTTGTCAAGAACAACAAAGTCTCATATCTACGAGACCTGGCGCATCAGGCTGAGATAGAACGTCATCCCCGAGGCAGAGGTGTGTGTCGAGACGGGAAGAGGAAGAAACTGATTCTTGTTGACCCGCCTGGGACTTTGGATACTTTAAAATGAGCAACAGATGAAACTATTTCAAATGCTTCTGAGAGAATGTTCTGATAAACTACCACAACACTGGGATAGAGAGAGACCTGGAAATCGAGATTAATCTCAGCTTAAGACAGTGACTTTTGCTTTCCATTAGATCTCTGTGAATTCGGACCTATTTGCTCATATTGAAAAACGTTGGTATGCTTCTTTACTATTTAATAATCTTGAACAGTTAGGATAATACCTATACGTAATTATGGTGACATCAGCAAAGCTTTCATTTAAAAAAATGATTACATCTGTTCAACAAAAATGTTTAATAAATATAACATTACCTTCTTTAGTTGTTCTAAAACATTTTATTTTAGAATGTGACATATAATTGATTTTATTGCCTGAAAGAGTATTAAGACAGACTTTAAAAAACGTGACAACTATTATTCAATTTCACACGTTCATTAAGAGCATTATGATTACCAGATAATATTATATCAAACAGATTTAGTTCATTAAAACTATCAGTGACACATTAATGGCAGTACATGTCGAAAACAATTAGGATTTATTTTTACACTAATCATACAGTAGAACAAGATGCCTACAACCTATAAATACGCTTAGTTAAACAAGATAATTTTTCAGAAAATAGAATACGTTTCAAATAAAAGCAAATGCTTGATGAATTATTCAGGTGTTAGCTTTTGAACGCTTCAATGATTTTGACTTATTTGGCGCTACACATTGCATCACTAAGCACTCTGTAATTATACCACCAATTCTGAAAAACATGAAACCTACTACTCGACAAAAAAGAGCTTTATAGGAACCAAACTTTGCCGGAATTGAAGTAAACAGCAATACGTAACTTTCCCTATGTTGGATGGAATTACTTCCAAATTATTATGTGATTGGGAATTCAAAAGCAGGCATGGTTCTTTTTGTTCGTTCTTTATTACAAATTAATGCAAAATAGATTTAAATTCACACAGATTTCAAAACATTTCTGCTTCTCAACAATAAATGGAATAATTCACGCCCATTTGGACTAATGTCAAAATGATTAAGCTAGATTTTTTTTAAATACTGTTTTTTAAATTAATACTACAATCCTACCGATAAGCTGGTAACATAGAATTCAGCTATTTGCTTTAATGAAGAAAAAAGAACAATTACATATGAAAATAAACAGTCTTTTTTATAACTTTAATTACTTATATATATTTCTAATCATGTACGGTAGAAATAGTCTAATACTATCTCACATCTTTTAGCTATCAATTTAGTATTATTTTAAACACATATTTTTGTGGTTATTATTATAATGATTAATTATTGTTTTACTTTTTTTAAGTTGCAAAATAAATTTTACAAATTAAAAAGGGAAAACACGACATCTTTCCGGTCACTGAATTTTATAAATCGTACAAGATCATTTATTTTGTCGCGTGACATATGACAAACTTTTAGTTATCAAAATCGCAATCATTGATCTTATTATTTCTTATTGCCCTAGATACGTAAGTATTTTTAAAATTTTCAACGAACTAGAATCAATTTCTATTTGAAAGCTAAATACTAAAAAGTATCAAAAGTCAAGTGTTTCACACTTTTAAAAATGACGACGCCATATTGTTTCTGTACCAATTATAATCAGAAGATGCCATCTAATAATTATCAGCTGAAGCATTCATCAAATATAAAATAGGGCCAAGTATAGCATTATAATAGAATAGTGATGAACCTGTTTTGTTAAATACAGTGCGCGCGCATACATATTTATATTTATTGAATGAGATTTTGTCAAAGCGATAACATACTAATGGGAAAATCATTTGTAGATAAATTCAAAAAGCCTACTGATGTGGTTTATCTTACTTCAGAGGTTGAGTATTTTCAAAATAGCAACTGCCAAAATAAAATGGGGCTACCAAAACAAATCTATAGCATATAATTTACACAAAAAATCGTATTCTCAAATTTTTAACATGGAAAATGTTGATAGTTTTTTTTTTAAATCATTTGGAATTCCGCCAAAGATACCCTTTAATTTTTCTTGTTTTGTTTGATAATTTTAAGCATAAAGAAGGTACCTCCCACAATACAATAGTCGTATACTAAAAGTCAAGCGACAGCATTGATTGTCTTATCTGATCTGTGCATTTCCTGGGGCGGCGGACAGTTCGGAAGATAAATTCCGCTATCTATGACTGTCTTGGACTATAGCGCACAGATATCTCTTCTGGCTGCTACACATGAATTAAAAGGTAGGGGAAAAGAAAATGGTAAATATAGGTATTATTTTAAAGGCAAAACTTTTGAAGAACACATTATCTGCCTATATGATTGAGTGGTGGGTGACCCAGGTATAAATGAACATTTTTGATGTCATCAAGACAAACCTAAAACAGATTGTCGGTTGGCAGTTGTACACCTGTAATCGATAATCTTAATCGATTTAGACAACAATGAAAATCCTTCAGCCTATTTCAAACAATAAATTGAGTGACAGAAAATTGTTCTTCTGACTAAGTACGAGTAATTTTATCGAAAACAATTAAAATGATATAAGTATAAACTGTCGAATGCAAAATGTTTTGACAATGTTTATTTTTATAGTTTTCATATTTATTAACATAAGTGCTATCAGTCCATTAAAACAATAAATATTTAATTATAAGAAAAGCTAGCAATATTAGAGGCACTGATAAAAATCTCTTCCAAAAGATAAAACTTATAAAAGAAATTGAAATGCTACCTGCAATGTGATAATGATATTATTATGCAATTAAATATTTATGCAACATTTTGGAACTACATTGCAATTCATTTCTGATGACCACCTGTCTAAAATGATACGATCAAAGAGTTCAGTTTTTGAAATAATCGTTTTAGAATGAAACTGGTTAACCATAAAATTAATCCGATATCTACTCAAAAACGTTTTAAAAAATACTACTAACTATAATTATCAATATGCGTAGTTCAACATTACAATATGTAATACCTGGTTTAAAAAAAAGTAATCTGGAAAAATTTTGTAAAGACGACGTACAATCATTTCAAACTATTCGACAGATTGACAATCCACGAGTCAAACACTATTACATTGGGCGCCACTAGATTTTCGAACCAAAAGAAACATCTCAATGATTTATATACTTAACATTGTACGAGTTTCATAAATTAGACAATGCTCACTTATAATCAAAAATAATAATAAAGTGAAAAGAGATTTTATCAACTTCGCATTTTCTAGATACAAAAAGATGTAAGGTGTCAGATATCTTTGATGACAAACTGATATCTTTATTGTTAAGACATCTGTAGAAGAAGTTTTCATTACAGAAATTAGGATATTTATCTTAAGATGTCGCTCGTAGAGTCTATAGTAAAACTGGAAATTCTTAGAAGACAATTTATAAAGGAATGCTTTCAAAGGAATCATTTTTAAAAATTCATGTCTTCACTAAATGTTTGAAATACACAAGGAACTATGGTTAAAAGAGTTAAGTAGCTCATATACCAAAGATAAAATGTGAAATAAATATGTACATTAGATTATATGATACAAAACTTCAGAATTAAACAATAATTAATCCCATATCATAAGAGTGAGTAGTGCAATTTGAACAAGAGACAAACATCGACTATGTGCAACCACACTATTTGTTGTAATTAATTTTATGAATTTCCACAATGATGTATGTGCGTATATTAATTTTATCATTTTCTAAAATTAAAACTAGATCTTTTAAAGAGTCATCATGTGATATTAGAGAGATATTTTTACCCCAAATTAAAGTCAGAATGGAATTCATCCTACCATATCAATTTTATAAAAATCATGACGATGCCGGGAGAATCAATATTATTTACTAAAATATTAAACCATACATTAACAAAAGTAATTCAAATGCTTATAATCAAATTACGTTTAAAAATTAATATTTATTTTATAAATAAACATCATTTTCTAAACATATCTGTGGTGTCTGTATCAGTTTTAACAACCAAATATTTCTTTTACATACAAGCACGCAATAACTCAAGCTATATGTATACGGCACCAATGATTTAAAAAAACCTATCACCATGATATAGATTACAAGATATTTATTTTAAAGATATAAAACACTAATTTAAGTTTTTTCTAAGCCTAACAACAACTTTTTTTATTGAAAATTCCGAATAACACCAACCAAGAACAAAACGTTTGCGCAACAAGCGAAAAAGAAAAGCTACCTAATTCACTGACCCGGACCATATTTTTGCCACTAAATCATCAAGCAACCGGATGCACCTCAACGCTAATTAATTCTAATCATTCACTCTAAGAAATCGATAAAAACAAATATCCGCATCCAAACTATCAAGATATGTTGTTTTGTTGATACATTACCTTAAATTTTTTTTAATATAGTTTGTTTGTTTTAATACTTAATAATTGCCAAAAACTCAACATGTCGATGGTGGTTCGCTAATTTGCTGGTATGAAACACTATTTTTTTCAATGTCGAGTTGACTGTCTCTTTCAGGTTGTGGCATCAAATCCACGTGTGGTATTTAGATCACCATCATCAAAGGTCCATTTCAATGTCAGCCTTTTTATCCAGAGACATTGTAGCAACATTTGACAGAGGGAGGTCAGTTAAATTGAGGTTGGGCCCAACTGAGTCCGGAAAGCCACGCTGACCATACTTCCGTTAGTTTAAGGAGCAATACAAAATCCTTCTGTCAATCATCAGATGGTTCTAAAAGTAATGTTTGGTTTCTATTATCATTTTGTGTTGTCCATCATTGTTACAGTGAATCCAAGATGTTTTCAAGCGTTGGTTTAAACAAATTAAGATTTAAAAACTAAAACCACTTGTTTGAAGACAAAATGTAATTTGATTAAAACTTATATAATTAGATTTTATCAAACAGGAAGAATAGTATTCTGGTCCAAAGAACATTTTTTGAGTTACAGTAGTAGTCAACAATTGCAGGAATCTCAATTTAAATCGTTAAGAATATGGCAAAGCATATTTTTACTGTCCATAAAATGTTATTGATTGTAGTTAAACAACATGTGGATTCCTTCTCAGCGTTACACATGAATGACCATCTAAAATCTTTTAAAACATGCCGCTTTATTTTCTGTGTAGAATTTCTATTTTTCTGCTTTTGTTCTTGAATAGTATTTTTGATTTTTTTAAATGTAACTGACTAATGCTTCGGCATTTCCTATTGTTTTATCATTTTTATAAATAATAAAAATGTCAAAAAATAGAACACACAAACAGTTCGATATTGATTGGAGTTTCTCTAATATATGATAGACAGAAAATTTCAATGCAGTTACATACCAGCATATTGATAAATTTATTCTTCTAATTTTTCGGATATAATCATCTGCCAATTATGTATGTTATGTATGTAATCTTGATTTTCTTGTTTTTTTTTTTCATTAAAATATTCTATGTAATAAAACATTTGGTCATCGTTGTTGATTAGATTCATGGGAGAATGTCCACAGCTAACATTTGCTTTGGTCAGTGAATCGAAACCCGGGTTACCAACAGCAAATAATCACTTAACATTGATTCAATTTCAGAACAATGATCATCTCTCTATGGTAGTGGACATAACTTTTTATGTTAGCATTTTTAGAAAAACTAAGGAAGACGCATTAATTTTGGTAGCTTATCAATGATGGAAAAAGACATAAATGAAAGTTACTAAATCAGTTTATGTATATCAAACGTTGATAAATAAATAAACGAACATTAACACTTGAATAACGACTATGAAGTACAGCAAGGACTATTTTCTGGAGAAATTATTTCTAACATTTCATTAATGCTACAAACTACTGAGTCATTTATATTAATTAATAAAAAATATTTCGAAATGTAAAATATCAATTGCATTGCCTTAGTAATAAATTCTAACTGTACGTCAAAATTTACACAAATTGTATTTGGTTATAGAATTAACTCATGCAATCATTAAACGATTTAATATAGAATCAGCTGTTACAGGTGAAATATTTTAATCATACTTTCAATTAGAATAGTTATCTAATAGGAATATTTTATTAAACAAAATTGGTATATCTGCTAAAAAAACGAGTCAATTGGTTCCCTTTCCATTTCAGTGTGATTAGAATGATGTGGCTGTCAGAACTCAAAAACATTAAAATATACTCAATATTAAGGAAGGCTATAGATTTATATTAATTAATTATCCAAATATTTTTAATCAAATATTAATTATAAATTTAAGAGTATTCATTATTTTAGTATAATGCGATGTTCATATTATTGTTAATGTTATCTAAAAGTAATTTATTCTTCTTCTTATCTACCTAAGTTTGAAACCTCGCATTATCAAACCCTAAAATTTGTGGACAATACATAGCTATGACAAGTAAAATTTCTTTGAATTTCAAATATCTAAACTGCCTAATTCTACACGACTGATATTGGCGCTCACCTTTTGGCATTCCGGCGTCGCCTTTTAGTGGCGTACATTGTTTTGATAACCCAGTCGTCTACCATTGAATCTTTCCTCGAAATGTCAAATGTAACCAAAGAAGAGTTTGACCCACAAGGTCAGCAGAAAAGTCCAAACAAAAAAAATCTGCTCGCGTTTTGTCCAATGAAATGGTGGCAGTTTTAAGTTTTTTGGTTGCAGCACACAAACTAAAATAAACTTGCAAAAAAACTATCTTGTGGAGGACAACAAATCAGCTGCACTATGTAAAAATAGCCATTTAAATTTAATGAATATCCTCTTCTTTCAGACAACGATTTCACGCAACTCTCCTGAGGCCAGTGAAAGGTACACAGCACACGAATATTCTCAGTAAAAGTCTTTAATTGTAATGTATCCGTAGATTGACAATCCGTGCAAGTTTCGGTCACACCATTCAATACGAGCACAATAAAAAAAATCAGCTATTCTTCAAGTACTTTTCTTAAAAATGAACATGTATTTATTTCTCAAGTTTAAAATGATGATTGATATTGAGATATTTAACAATTTTATAGAACAATAGGATTACGCAAAGTTTTATTCCTCGCTTATTCAAATGTGTGGTGTTTCCAAATACATATAGCTAAGAATTTGAGTTGTTTCTTTTTCAGCGTTAACTGTCTATTTCCCGTAGTTGAATTTGCTTCGTGTTGGTTCGTTTATTGCTTTCCTTGCGTGTACAAAAACTAACAGAACTCTACTTTCCCGCTTTTTGCAATTCTTCTCGACGGATTTAAAATTGCCAGTTTCGAGTTTGGTCTACGAGTAAGGAAGACACATCTACTGAATCTCCGTCGTCAAATCAGCTAACTCAGCGTCCCGACTGTAACTGTATACAGCTAGGAGTTGACAATTTCGAATCAGTGACCAGTTGTTGTTATTGTTGAACAAGCTGAATGGTTTGTTCAGTTGTCATATTACCTAGATGAATAAAACTGTATGAAACTGTGAAAATGAATAAAATAATAGGCAAATTAATACATTTTTTGAGAATAATCTTGAAATTAGAAGAAAATCATTGTTGTTTTCTAGGCATCTAGGCATAAAATAGTTCTCAGAAAATACAACACTGTGAAAAGATGGAATTAATGTTTACCTGGTTAAATAAGAATATAAAGCACTATCGTATCGCACAGTGGATACTTAAATAAGTGATTTCTCATTCACTGTGTTAAATAGAAATTGAACATTTTCAAGTTTAAGTATTGCGTGGTGGCGCCGTTTACTTGGGGAAAATCGCGTGTCTTTGGCTTTGTCTTCACAAAATAGGTAGCTGATAGTTTGTTAGAAATTATTTATTCAAACTTTTATTAAATTTTAATGTATTACTAACAGTAAATAAGGAGATAGTTCAGCATTAGTGGCGACATGAGTACCTAAACGGCGTGATAACTTTTTCGTCGGAAGTTTCTGTAGAAAAATGTGCTTGTCGACTTCTCAAAAGTAACAATAAGAAACTGATCACGGATGTGTAACGGCTACGCTTCCATATCGATGTTGATGAGAGAGTTGATTTTTGCTTTCAAAAAATAAACTGTCAAAAAATTGAACAAATCATTTCTTCTGTTAAGCTGTCATTCAACCAACAAGTAAAAGCAATGTACATATATATCTTCTAAAAAATACTACGCTATTTAAAGACAATGCCAAACGATAAGGTATTTATTGTACAATTTAAAAATCTCTATTTTAAGTATCAAGATCTAGACTGATTTGCTGAAACCCCTGTGGCATTGATGCTTTGTTTTAGACACCTTCCATTGGTGGAAACAGCCAAAACCCTCACAAGTGTAGCTTATGCAAAATGTGCAATTTCATGTAACAGAAATCATTCAACAAAAACAAAATGAGAAATACGCGGGGTACTGATGTTTGTGATAGGAACTTTTAATTTCCCATCAAGCAACAGACGGAAGATAATATGAGCCAAATAATTTGCCTTCCAACTTCCGACCACGGTTAGAATGTTCTTCAACACTATTAAGTTAATACTTAAAAAATAGAATAAAATTTAAATATGAAACTTTTTTGTTTGCTACATAAATGTAGATTAAAAAACTTCTCTGAAAAACTATTTAAACAAATCCCCGACTGTTTTCTTCCACTTGAACAAATCAATCGAGTTAGGATACATCGTTTGATAATCCCATCGTTATCTTTTAATCTAATGTAATTGCAGTTTTTATTTTGATATGTGTGGATAAATTTAAATTTGAAATTAATCGAAATAAAATTGAAACTTAAACAAAAGTAGGCGTGTTCACCTAAAAGTAAAACCAAATTTCTTTTTGACCACCAACAAACACAAATTTATATAAATGTCTAGTTTTGTCAATGACATATCAGATACCTACCTGCCTGAAATTTAAATAAAAATAGTTTTAATTTTATAATTATAAACTAAAAAACACAGAGATAGACATTAAAATGTGATAAAAAGTGTAAGAATGTATTTATTCTGTATGATATCTAACAAACTATTAAATACCCGACAGTAACGTGATTTTTAACAATTACTAAATTCATTTAGGTTAAGGTTTTATAAAAATCAATTTGAAGTCATATTTTATTTGATTGTCTTATGTGGTGACGGCTAATACCTAATCGGTAAACACCAGAGGAATCAAGAAAAAGGCTTCTTCCAAAGATAGAAAAAAGGATAATAAGGCCAATGGAGAAAATATTGAATCAATAATTTTGAAAGCAAGCCCACTTATAATTCAGTAAAATAAAACAACTTTATGTTGTATAGTTCACATATCCCAAAATATACGTATTTATTTATTGCAATGAAAAAATGCTTTAAATTAAAAAAAAACTAGAGACCTATTTTAATCATTTTATTCAAAATACAAAACTTTATATTCGGCAAATCTATTTAAAGAAAATCCAATTCATAGTATCCATATTAAAAAGTGTTAAAACGTATTGTCTTCTAATCACTATAGAACAAAAGTCAAATAAAAATTGCTGCGGTAAATTTTTAGTGGTCAGCTGTACCTGTACTGGTTTGGAATCAGCATATGGGCACATAATTAAATAGATCAATTATTTATGCCGTTATTGACCACTACAAATTACGCTTGGTCTAACAAAATCAGCGTTATGACGTACGTGAAGGATCTCTTCAATCAATCGCTTCCAAGGTCCACTGATGCAATTTGTTGTGCGGCTAAAAGCCTTAACTGGACTTCCCACAGATAAGATTTTGTTGCCATAACATTAACTTGCTACTTTTGTTTTTAATAAACAAATTTAATCACAAAAAAACTTTTATTCAGAAATTTAATCATCTAATGAACGGTGCAATAAATGCAATTTCAAAATTTAAAATATTATTTACTCGATCATGGTAATTGTAACCCTTCAATCACGTCTCCCCCTTCTTGCTAGAACTGCTCAACCAATTTGATAAAAAATCTCTTATGGGAAATTTGGTTTATGTAACTGCTCAATGAATAATGGGGAATGGAACGATTAAATTAAAATTTGGACCATTCAAATAAATTTTGCTTGTGGATTTTGTGGCATAAAAAATCAGAAATTTGACCTCCAATGCTATAAAGAAATATGTATAGTTGATTACATCGTAATGTTTAATTTTCAATCAAATCAGTGTAGTAACTTTAATGAACAGTAAAATCACCTATAACAATTAGATGTGTTTTCTAGATCTGTGTGTAGCTAGATAATTAATTTCGAAACCAATGTGACTAAGTTTATCAACACCTAACACAGATGAACTTATTAGAATAGCCACGGTAGGTATATGTATATTAAACTTTTTAAAAACTGTTTTCAGATTATTCTTTCAAATAAATTTTGAATATGAATTATCTAAAACAGAATGATATTTGAATATTACCAATATTGGGATTTTGAACCAATATCTACACTTAGTGACTTTTTTTGCTCTGTAATATTAGTAAATCTCAAATAACACAATAATAATAATAATAATCATGAAATATAATAATTAGTAGTAAACTTGATTGGAAGAAAATTGTATGCAGCCCTATATCATTAATTAGTGGTGTTAAAGCAGTACATTGAAGCAGAAATTTGACAAGTTGAATTATCCCCGTCTCTTAAAAGCAACAAACGGGTCACGCTACTTACTAAAGATCTTCAATGTAGCAAATTTTAAATATAGTTAGTTTCAAAAAAATAATTGCTGAACTAATTCAGTTGATGTTTGGAATCTTTTCGGCCAATCGTTTCTCCAGGCTGAAAAGATATTCTATTGAACCGTCTCCATCTGTGACTAATGAAATTTCGTATCTATGCCATCCTTATAAAAACATCGAGATTTTTAATCCTTGACTAAGAAGACTAGCGCCTGTCTTTGGACCCAAACCATACCAATGAATGAAGGAGGTTTCTTTTGGCATTCTGATCCGCCTCTACGTTGAAGTTCGAGCTTATTTCTTTTATCCTGGTTCATATAGCGAAATTTTGCAAACCTATGTACTGTTTATTATGATCCCAAGTCACGCGAAGTTTATTCATACTAAATTAAGTGTTTGTAGTTTCAAATAATAAAATTCAAAATGACCTCTCACATTTTGTGACTTTTCTACAGATATTCTCAACGCTAATTCTAATACTGTTATTCAATAGTAAAATAATTTCAGGTCAGCCATAATCTCTTTAACCAACTGTTTGGTATTTAATAATGAAATTTTATTATGTTATAATCCTACCAAAGATCACAGAAATATAGAATTGATAAAATTAGGAAGATGATCTGTGTGAATTCAGTTGAAAAGTGACAAGTTTTGATCCTCTATAGTTACAGGGAAAGGTCACAGAACGACAGGCTCCCCAGAGCTATTACTAAATATATAATGCAAACATAATATGTGGATAAAAACTTTAAATTTAGAAACAATACAAACAAATTACCTACATACCTAGAGTATCCATTAAGTCATCGATACTTCAGGTTGTGAAAATGATTATTGGATTTCGAATTTAGTAATAATTATATATATTATTTTAAATGGGTGAATGATTATGCAAATCAATTGAATTTTTCAGACAATGATTTTATAATCCTGTGTATAATAACTTTTAAAAGATTGGATCCCTTGCTTTGACTCTACCATTATATGTATCCCTACTACAACGCCACACCACAAAATTTATTGTCTATTTATTTATTATTGAAAATAGATAAAACAACCTGCCCATTGTGTCAGCATCTGGTATAATATTGACTCTTTCAACGTTGAAATGATTGTTCGTTTTTAGCATAACATTTATAAGTATAAGTTTAAAAGAAAATATTCGGCGCTTTCTAGTGACCAGGGCAGGGCCATACAAACCAATTTTCGTTTTTTTAATAAACATTAAAAAATAATCACCTCAAATCTTCGAATTTTAATTTTTTTTAATAAAGTGGTCTACTAAAGAAAAGTTGGAATTTCGTTCGCGTACCATTCATTGAATATGTACGTCGTGAAAATTACACAAACAACTTACTTAAAATTCCTGTTCTTTTTTGCCAATAGTTATCTCTGACAATACAATATTATCCAAGCAATTCTATAAAATAATACAAAATTTTATAACTAAAGTATCATATTAGGTAGTTATTTATTTGTTACTTTCTACAACAGCGCTATTGCGTCTCAAATTTCTTTTTGTTGCAACTCAAATGAGCTCTGAACTACAACCGAGAAACTAATAGATATTGAGATTTGACATCCGATCTTGAAAAAGACACAAATCTTGGCAAAACGTTTGCTTTGTTATTGATATATGTATGCAAGTTTATTAAATAAAAAATGTAACAATAACATGTTAGAAGTAGGTAACAGTTAAAAATAGTGGTAAATAGAAACTTTTAAAAATGTAAATTTCTAAAAGTCAAACCACTCCCAGTTTGTTTGTCAACAACAAAAGAAAAAGTGAAACTTCAATCTAATTTACATCAAATAAAAACTCCAAAAATGCCTAATTAGACAGATAGATAGAACGTTTTGAAAAGAGAATTCAAGAGTCACTAACTATATACATAGATAAGAAGATACCTTGTTAAACATATAAAATAATAATTTCACAAATGCTTATTTATCTACATATTTGTAAGATAACTGTATATACCTACGTAGATATGTGAGCAGTACCACATTAGCCTTAAGCAAAACTGTTTCTTAATTTTACTTAAACCACACCTTACTCATTAATTATAACCTGTGTTAACTATCTCTTTTTTTATTATATGCTAACTTTAGCTATTAGATAAAGTAAGACCGGAAAATGAAACAAAATACAAAGGCAAGAACTTGTTGTGTAAGCTAAATATTTATAAAGCATAATTTCCATGTAAAGTTGTTTTAAAAATTCAAATGTGATATTATAAAAATGCTAAATTCAAAATGGTGTGTAAAATCAGATGAGTTTTCGTGGGAGTAAGTAATATGAAATTGTATGATAACTTCATATAACATCACAAATAAAATAGAAAATATTTTATTTTATAAAAGAAAAAGGTGTTTAAATGACTTTGTTGCTGTTGATATAAACATTAGAAATCCCTCTAGTTTGAAACTCAAAAACTAAATAAAGCAAAACATTAGCAATAATTTTTTATGGTGTCCACGTTTCTTTAATTAAGCCGTACAAGACTAAATAAGAAGCTTTTAATTCATTAGAGAAACAGTTCAGATAGTCTCATAAAATTTAGCAGAAACAAACTGGCTATCCGGGGAAAACAGATCGGTACAAGAAGTGGTCATCAATTAACGGTTACTTTATTATAGTCACTCTTAATTGGTTTTATGACTTTGGAAAGTTCGAGCAAGCAATAAAACAGTGCTACACAAATTCAATATAAAACTGCAAACCATAAACAATTATCACTTTAATTAATCTATGATTTCTATTTTCATTTAGAATAACAAATGCGAGTATTTTTTATTATTGATATACAAAATTTAATCGTTTGAATAGATAGAGATTTTAAAGATATTTGGAGCGTCACTTACAACTGGTATATCAACTACAAATTCACTTTAAAAGACTAAGAAAATAAATTCAATCAATGCGTAGAAAAGAAAATGATTATAAATAAAAAAATATTTGTTGAAAATTGTATTAAGAGTAGGTAACAAACAGTAAGCTATGAAATTTTCTAATTCACAATAATTGAGCGCGCGTTGTTCAAAAAGTACAACACAAACATTTACATAATTGATTTGTATTTAGGTTTTATGAAACTCAACAAAAAATAACTATCGAAAATTTGAGTGAAGCTTTGTCTTTTATAATTTAATTTTAAAGCCGTCCACCTAATAGTGTGTTAGTTTTATTTTATTAAATACACAAATATTTCTAATCTATTACTTATAAGTAAAACAAATAATATATGAAAACTTGAAGAAAACATCAACATTGTGGTCAAACCTTAAAATAAGCTGTAACATTTTTGACTGTTAGGTTAGCTCCCACTGTTGTGTTTTTAGATAAAATGATATTGTAATTATGATAGCTAGCAAAGTCACAATTAAAGGAAATTAAGTGCAGATATTCAAAATCTTTAAATAGATTTTAAAACCTTTCTTGACTTTGTTTAATCTAATATTTTAAAATATTATTTATCTAGTAAGAGCTAACAATCAGAACTGATTTCACCTAACTTAGGATTATAGATAACATATTTTTGACCGTCTTGGTCTAATTAATGATGCAATAAGATGGCTAGTAACCTAAAAATTGGCTTTCACCCCTGGAACACAAACTTCTCAGTTGATCCCGCCACTAAAGATTGCACTCTTTGATGAATACTTCATATGTGGATGGTTTGGCTAAAATTTGGTACACATGTATCTTGGAAAGATTCAGTGACAGTTTTTTTAAACTCAATTAGAGGCGAACTAGGGACTTAAACGTCAAAGTTTTATGCCATGAACGCTGCTAATGGCAAGTAATTGAAATTGGTGGTTGATAAAATGGAGCTCAATGTACGACGCGTTATACAATAATTCCATTGTCAATCAAATGCAGGAGACGCGCTCTACACATTTGTTAGACGCGAGATTGTCATCCTCAGCATGACCCAAGTAGAAAGCAGTCTGATTTTAAAAAAATCTATTTCATGCACAGTTGGCAACCTGCCACTTTGTTTGCATGGTTATCTCTAATGCCTTCAATGGTAGTACCTCCTGAACTGCTAATCCTTTTGAATGATCAATGCATTGCTGGGCAGCCGTTAAAAGTGAATTTCAATGATAATCTCTACACAAAGGTCTACTACCAGTTGCTTGAAGCAAGTGGTTGTTTAGGTGAGCGTGTTTCCACAGATTTCCAAGGAGGACTTTACTAATGTTGCATATTCGAATTTACTCGCTCGCCTGATATTTGTCATGATAACGTTGCTCTGCCTACTCAGATTAATAATACAACTTTGGGGCTGACATTTAAATCAGCATTAACAGGCAACCTCTGTAATTGTCATGACCGAATTTGGCTCAAGAACATCATTACTGACTATGCTGTCTAAGTAGCACAACCAAGTAATAAACAATAAACAAATCACTGTGTTGATAGGTCCTCGAATATCGTTTCCATATGCTTGGTTAGGTATCATGTCATCTAGTGAGCTTGGAAAGCTGGGCCGTTTACCTGCTGGAGTGTGTGCTATGGTAAAGTAATTCAAGCAATATGGTCAAACGCTACAGGCTGGTGCACGAGATGACGAGTCATGACGATGGTATGCTTGCCGATGTGAAGCAGAAATTGGCTGAGTTCAATGACTTGAAAGAACAAATGTACAACATCCTCACCCACATTCGTCCTCAATCGCTGTCTAGATATGAAGCAGACAAATGGTCACGCACTAAAGAAGACGTTGCTGAAATGACTGAGAGTAAGTCAGCTGCAACTGGACTTGTCAGCGATAGTGGCACTGCAGAACTCCTTGTTGGCCTACCTATCTATGCTCAATCCAAAGCAGAGAAGCAGGTTCTTTACTTTCTCAATGTGACCATATTAATCCGGCTAAATTGATGCGCGATTTGGTTACTCGACGCAAGGTGAAAACCTACCTAAAGTCAAAGCCTTCAATGAATTGGTCACAATGTCAGGAGTGCGTCAATCCTGGTTTGACAAAGCCCTATTCAACATACCGTCAAAGAAACACAACCCACAAAGAAACAAAAAAGAATCACCGCATCAGATGAAGACGAGGCTTTTGACACAGCCTCCTCCAGCGACAGCCCTACAAAAAAAGTGATCAAATCATCAAAGTCGTCCACTGCACGAAGCAATGATGTGGCTGCCAAACCACTAAAATTATAAATGCGTGGATGACAAGGATGACGCAAACAACCCAGCATGGCATACTGAGGCTAAACGATGACTTTTTGTACCATATTTTAGAACGTCTTTGAAGTACATTAAGATTCAATAGGCGACCCTCTTTCTCTATACACAAAGCTATGTCGTTGCGTAGTCTTCTTCGTAAGTCTTTCAAGTTGTATGGCCTTTTATTATACACCTCATGTTTCAAATAGCCCCATATACTAAAGTCTAGTGACCTTTCTGGTCACTCAATGGGCCCCTTTCACGCGATCTATCATCCTAGGAAATGGATGTTCAGAAAACGTCGAACAGCTAAAGCTAAATGAGCTAGTGCTCCACCATGCATAAACTACATTCTATACTTAACTCCATAGAAATTTTATTCAATGCTGATGAAATAAATATATACTTAGATTTATATAAAAGTGTAGCATGATAGCTGAAACACCCTGTATGTACTCTATGTTAACCCCCCGGTTATCACACCTGAAAAATATACCTACCTTATGGTAAGAGAAAAGGGAGTTACTACCCGTGTACGGGAAATTTGGTACCCAGATACCTTAAAATAATCAATATGGGCGACAAGCTAGGAGCCGATGACATCAGATCCAAAAAATGAAGTTTGTTCGATTGATTTCAAATATGGTCTGTAGGTCCACTAGGACCTAAGTAATACAACTTTTGTTGTGTGTTTTTTTTGTTTTGAGGCTACGTTAAGGACCTATAGACAGCCGTTTAAAAATAACCACAATTGAACAAATACTATCGTGGCCAAAATATTAAGGGCCACTATTCAAAATTTAAAAAAAAAGAAATTTTTCATCCAAACATTTATTTAAATTATTATACTGAAATTTGATTTGTAAATATGAAATACAGGGTGGCCCAGATATAACCGAACCCGTATTGTTATTAAAAGTTACAGTTAAATAAAACAAATTTTATTGCACAAAGTTACAGCAAATGTTCAAAATGCAAACCATTATTTGCAATACAATGATGACATCGTTTAATGATTGATTCAGTTACTTTTTTGCACATTTCCGGAGTAATATCTTTCAATGCGTTTATAATGCTCTCTTTTAGATCATTGAGAGTCTTTGGTTTGTTACTGAACACTTGATTTTTGAGTACTCCCCAAAGAAAGAAGTCTAGGGGAGTCAGGTCTGGAGATCTTGCAGGCCATTCTACGAAACCACGGCAGCCTATCCATCTGTCTGGAAAATGTTCATCAAGCCACTTTTGAACCGTTACAGCATAATGAGCGGGGGCACCATCTGAAATGAAAGACTATTAAACAAGCAGGTTTCCACCTTTTTCTTAAATAGGCTTTGGCACACTTTCAATGGTGGTGACACAATCGATTAACACAGGTATGCATGTGAAGTCTCTTCACCAATTTTCACTGATATTGATCACTTCAGTATTTCTTGAAGCAAACTTGAAATCAATGATCATCATCCGAGCTTTTGGGTTCGGTTATATCTGGGCCACCCTGTATTTATTTCATGTAAAAATTTCAAGAGGTTTTTTCAATTAGAAAGTTAAGACTTGGTGACATAAAGTTATTCAATTTTACTTGTATATTTTTGGTCTAATTTTCATATGCATATTGTGTTTAGTCTAGACTATCAAACATAAAGTTTAATACAAGTAAACTAATATATAGCTTTAGTCTCATTAATTAATTTCAAGTCAGAAAAATTTCCTGCATTATCAAAATATGTCAAAATTGTTCAAATTTATTGATTTCTACACATATATTTTTTCTGACAGATAAAAACCTTACAAATTTATATTTTTCTTAAAGTATTTATCAAATAGTTTCAAGTTTTGGATTATGGGTAGGTTTTTATGTGTCATGAAAAATTTCTCTTGTTTGTTTCAGATATCCTGTAATTACCTAGGTGGCCATTTCAGGTATCTAGAATACCATTTTCCTAAATTAATTTATGTGCTTCACATACCATATAATTTGATTTCAATAAAAAAATGACCCTGTTTCATATATACCATATGGTGGAGCTAATGTTAAAGTGGTAATTATCTCATTGTAAGTTTAAGTTGTGGATTTATTTTGTTGCAATTGTATTAATTGATGGGTAATAAGTGATTAAAGTGGCAACAAGGTTTTGTATGAACCACATTAGGTTTTTGAAATGGTAAAAGTAAAAAATAAACAGATAAACCAATACATACATATTTTAAAATTCTGTTTTATGGCCTACATTGTTTGGAGTGAAATCAAATATACACTAGACCAAAAAAATGGAAACCCTAAATAATAAGCATAAAAAAGATTATTTTAGCACTGAATAATTTGTTATACATAAATTATGTACAGATAATTGGTATGTTGTATACTTATCTCCCATTTGCATGCAATAAAGTTCGAACCTGTTGTGTCTCACTGTCCACCAAATTTTGGATCACATTGAGAGGCAATGCTCTCCACTCCTTAAGAAAGTTTTGCAGTTCATTTAATGTGTGAGGATTTCTTTTTGCCACATGATTTTTTAAGATATCCCAAAGGTGTTCGATCAGGTTCATGTCTGGAGATTGACTAGGCCACCGAAGTGTCCTAATCTCTAAATTCAGCTTGAATGCATTGACATTTTGGTGAGGTGTAGCATTATTGTCCATTAGCAGCCAATTGTCATTTGGACTCAAAGTTTGGTGAGCAAATGGAAGGTGATTATGTAGAAAATTTCTATAAACATCTGTATTAACATGATTGCAAACAACTAATTCTGTCTTCCCAAGATAACTAATGCCAGCCCAAAGCATAATACTCCCTCCTCCAGATGCTAAAGTTTCAACAACATTTTCTTGTGCCCATTCTTGTAGGGGTTCTTGCTAAACACGAATCCCTGTTATCTGTTCTCACTAGCTTGAAATGACTTTCATGTGTCCAAATAATACTTTGCCACTGAATTTCTTGCCAAAGTGTATCTGCCATAGCCCATTGCATATGAGCAGCAATATGTACTGGTGTAAGTTTTGGTCTTTTTCTAGGTATTCTTCATTTAAGATTTACTTCAGCTAAATGACGTCGAACTGTTTTCACTGATGGTGGATTTTGATTTTGATTTGCAGGAACTTGGTGTTGCAAAACTGTTGCAGGC
>JAUYWI010060189.1:0-16038 GCA_034780595.1 Parotoplana pacifica | reverse complement strand
CGGCAGACAGGCACGTTTGGAGAAACTTTGTCATGCGCATCACCAGAAGTCTTACCAGACTTGACGGGACAAGGTAACAAGGTAATGCAACTCAGGTGGTGCTGATGTAGAGCATCGCTGCGAGTAGATTTGTGCTCGAAGTCTTTTCCTTGTTATAGAAATATGTAATATTGAACACCTATATTCCTAATCTCCTTAGTTACATCGTATAGCAGCAATACGAATTTCTGGAGCACTGATGTAAATATTGATCGTCTCCATGGCAGGGTCAGGGTATGAGGTAGCATGAGTTCCGGGATAGACAGCCAAACCGCCCAGACGGTTTTCTTCACTATACCAAAGAATGTTGAGATAATGCTACATCCTGTCATTGCTGGTTATTTGTTTACTGTAGATGGTTCATGAATGTACACGATGTCATGCACTGGAATGAGTAATTTTTGCTTGTTGGTCTTTGACGATAGCATTTCTGATTTCAGGCGTCGTTAAGAGAGCGAAGAAGCGAACAATTTCAATTTTGCAGTGAATGCCTGTGCTTGAGAACTGATTCATTTGTCAACAAAGGTTTTGTATTTTGCAATCCGATGCTCTCAGCAATTTCAGGTGGCAGTACAACGGACTTGTCTAGATTGAGTAACTCTCCAGTGCCTCTAAGAAAGGATTTCCAAGCTTCTCAAATGCTTCCACCAACGCCAGTGTATCAGACTAAAAAAATCACTTAATGATACAACTGAAAAATAGTGAAGATTCAAGTTGAAATATTGGTGATAATATAAGTTAATATAAATTATTCCTAGTAGCGATTCTGCAATTTAGTTTACTGTTCAGGCTGCTGATGTTCATAGAGTAACAATACATAGAGCACCCACTCCCTGTTTATTTTATGAACTTGCGTATAGTGTCGCTAAAAAGAAGTATATAATTTTAAGCTACAAAAATTCAAAAAGTTATGTAAGTTTGATTCTTTTGTTACCATTTTATAAAGTAAATTATACTATTTATTTTCTAGAAGCTACAAATTCAAATAATAATTATGTAGATAGATTTTGTAATTGATATCTGTTTATAAACTTCTGGTTTCATTTGATTCTAATTGTATAAATTATAGCTTTATGATGTGTTTTGTTATTTATTTTGTGCATTTAGTAACCACAATTTTTTTACTGAAAAAATAATAGTGTTCTTTTGTATCAAATTTTATACAGTTTTATAAGAAATATTTATTTTTCAAAGGTTTAAAATTCAAATATTTAAAAATACTTTTAACTTTTGCATACTACTTTTTCTTAGGTGTTCTTATAAAAGTATTTCCTAACCCGAAATATATCAAGAAAAATTTTAGCGAGAAAATTATTATAGATTTGAATTCTGCATATCAATATTAGTCAGTAGTTGTAAAATCACTGATGCATACATTCAAAATGTTTGAGTGGATACTTTATATAGTAATATTTGCTCTATGCTGGTGTTCATCTGCTTTGTTCTATCCATATTCCTGATGATCTGACTCTGGCGAATTATTTGTAAGTCATCCAAGTTCTCGATAACACCAAACAATTTTTGAGTCAATCAATGAATTCTTACATGTTTGACTTTTTATGGTCTATGACGTCATCATTAATTATTTGGTCAATGAAATACTGGTTTCAAGATATGTACAAAATATATACCGGAAATCAAAACTGTTTACAAAAATACACTCAGTGACTTCAATTTTGCTCGCAAACATGTAGTTTAATAGTTTCTATGATGTTTCTATATACACTAAAAATCTAGAATTTTAATTAATTTATTATATGTTGGACATGAGTCGAGGAAGTGTTGCAATGCTTGTTTGTGGCATGCCTTGATTGCTCCAATCTACCATCTTTTGAAATATTATTATTTTTACCCATGGCTAATAAAATCTAAAATCTAAAAATACATGATGTTATACTAATTTATGCTTTGTTTATTGTTGGATAGTTCACTTGCTAATATGTATGTATGTATGGACTTAATTATACAGATTTTTTTTAAATTATGAGTTTTATAATTTTTAAATAGTGAGTGCAAGGACTTTTGTACCACCCTGTATACCTAGAATGCAAGGTAAATATTGAATTTTGACAGACTTTTAGAAATCATATATAAACATCTTGCTAACATTTTGTCCGGGACTGTATTATAATAGTTTATATAGCAAACACTTTATGGACTATTAATAACCCGAGTTTTCCTAGATGACCGCCGGCAGCATCTGGAAATGTAATCTCACTTGTGTCTTTTGAAAAATTTGTTCCTATGACCCTAAGGAACTTCCATACCAAAGGGGACATTTGCATCATGAAATGAAGTCAGACGCCTATATTTGCACGTTCTTTCCTCCATTATTTTATTTTTTATGGTTTATCCCACAGAGTAATAATTATACAGAGGTTCAACTTATTATTTTTGAAATAAAGCAGTTGAGAAAAGTATCAAATTGTGTGTAAATTATTTGGCTAGGTATAAATCTGAAATGTCTTTAAACAAATTTAAGGTGTAGAATAGTTATGCCCAAAACACTGCATGTTCTCCTATTTCCTTACCATAGAGGAAGGATACATAGAGTTGAACTCTAAATATTTTAAACGCAAATTTGTCCTAGCGTCCCCAGTAACTACCTTAGAGTTTCAGTTCTGTGTATATTCTGTGGTCCTTACCATCTCCAGAATGTAAACATAGATTTCGAAATTTACGAAATTCTAGAAATTTTTAAAGAGTCGGATCTCTTTCTAATTATCCTTTACCCTCCATACACTCTCATAGAGAGCAATTAATTAAAGAGATCTACAAGAACATATGTTTCATCAGACTACACAGAGTAATTGCTTGGTCCCATGCATTCTCAGTGTGCAAAAATATATAGTAAATACCAAGACAAATCACCAGTAAAGTGTTTGCAATATTCATACATATTTCAGTATCTGAATCTGAAGAGTTAAATGTTTAATAAATTATCTCAATTAATTCATGCAAAACCTAATACATTGTTCATTATAGCACATTATAGATCATTATAGTACAGAACTATTCATATATGTATTTATTTATTTATTTTTACAACTAGTCTTTTTTGTTGTTGTTTTTTTAATTGACTTATATTATGTTCCATTAACTTATTTTCAGATTTGGAATTTATCGCCTAGGTTTTATTCATAGCTTTTATTAATTTGTTATTCAGCTATGGTTTATTATATTTTCATAACCTACATATTTTAATTTGTTTTTGTACATTTGATGTTAGCCTTAAATGTTTTTCTAAACATTATATAATATGTTGCGTTTTTTATGTTATTATCAAATCTGCTTAGTTGCGTTTTATGCTGGATTTTATTTTTTAATCCATAGTTATCAAAATAATTATTTCTAATCTGTTAGTGTATTTTATTCATATTCGTAAAAATTAAATAACAGTAACTATTATAGCGATACCATTTGTATGTATTTATTTTTCAAATAAAATACCACTGTCGTCAATTAATATATAATTTCTTAATTATTATTATTTGTGGCTATCAGGTTTTTTTTGCAAGATACAGAGAGAACTTTTATAGTTTTTATATATAATTACAAATGTTTATCTTATTTTTATCGGAATAAGTTGACAAGATTGGCACATAATTGCAGTGCATGTACCTGCAAAACCGATACTTAATTGAGTATATGAACTAACCATGAATTTTTAAAAATAAATGTGGTGGTGCTTTCTAAATTTTATGGCAGGTATGTAGAATATTGAACTGATAAATCAATGTTTTTTTTTCTTTACATTGCTGTAATTTTACTATTATTGTATAGGCTATATGTGTAATTAGTTTTGTGGCCTCACGAACACATTAACCCGTGGCTGATAAGGGGGTTATCGCACATGTTATGTTCTAGCTCAAAAATTTTATTCTGGAAGTTATTGCTTGGTAAAAGTGGTTCACAGTGGGTAACTATAACATTATTACTTCGTTGTATGACATGTATCACACATTTTTAAAATACTGATTTCTGTGCCCAAGGTGCAACTTCAGAGCAAATTAAAAATAAAAAAATTTATGTTTGAAATAAAAAATATTTAACGGATAGATTTTTTAAATGTGCCAAACAATTGTTTTAATCATTGTAAAAAAAAATATTAAAAAAATATTGACCCAAGAAAAAGTTAGTGAAATTTTTGTGTTAAAAATTGACCATATTAGATAGGGTAAAATTGAAACACTAATTATATGATCAAATATGAATTTGTTATTTAAATACCTTCAAATTTGGCATATATACTTCTTTTCGTGATACACTATTAGTGTGCCAAGTAGATATATCATAGCTTTTTCTAAAATATGAAATTGAGGTCCATTGATTTTGGGTTCAGGCCTGACTGACAAGTTAAAAAATGATCTATAAAAACATTTTTTGCCATTCTTTGCCATAAAATATTTATTTTAGTGGACTGGCCCTGTAATGGTGGTCCTCATATAAATATACATGAGGAATCTAAAAATTGTATACCTTGTTTTATGTAGATGATGTCTAGATTATATATCTAAGGTTTGAGCAAACTAGAATGTTTCATTGAAATCAAGCATTGAAATTTGATTTTTCTTAAACTCAAATTTACTAATTATGTTAATTCCAAATCGATTGAAAATTATGTACTATGTCATAATTAACCTTTAAAACCATTTAGACCTATTTTATTATGATGAAATATAAATTTGAAAAATATTTTTAAGGACTTGTCCTGGTATGGTGGACCTCATACCTAGACCAGTAACCATAACTGTGAAGCATTCGATTTTCTAACAAATTATTTCTAGTGCATTCTTAATTCTAAATCTCAAATTTGCGCATAATGGGATGTTTATGTTAGACTTTAGAGCCAGTTTAATGAAAGTAGACAAATTATCGATTGTGTGACCAAAAGAAATCGATAATCAATAATATTTTCAAAAACATCTTATGGATTTGCATTTCTGAATGTCTAATGGACCTACACAGCAGATTTGAAGTCAATCGGACAAACTTTGATTTTTGACTCTCTAGGACGTCATCCGCCCTAGCTCGGTCCCTCTATCTATCCTAAAACATTCCAAGTTGCCATTGTACCCAATTTCAGCTAAATCCATCAATGGAAAGTATGATATTTTAGGTGGGTCTAGACCGCCCGCCCCCCTTTATCAGACTCATATAAAAATAGGCTTATCAACGAAGGGTTAATTGAATACAATTTTGAAATTGTATCTTTGCATTAAACATACACGTAATCAATATATCATTGCAACCAAATTCTAAACTTTTTTTCAATCAATGAAGTGGCGAATCTAATTATCTTTATTAAGCAGTTAATTAACGTATTACCATCATTGTGTTAATACAATATTATGTAGCATACATAAGTAACTATGTATATTTTTTATATAGAAACCTATTTTAAACATACGAATCTAGGTAAATCTATACAGGCTCTGATGCAGAAATTTTGTCAAGGAGTACAGGTTTTAGGGGTGACTTTACCAAAACAGTACTAGATATTTGATCATTTTATTTAACCGTTTTTGTTAATTTCACTAACAGGCTTTTTCTAATAAATGTCAAATATTTAAAAAATATTAATTCTTACAAAACTCATTTTTATTGGTATAAGTGTAATTCTCCTGTGGGTATGTCCCTCCTACTCTCTCCCTCTCTCTGCCTGCGCCACTGCTATATTCCATTCCATAAATTATGAAAATTGTTTCAAATTTATTTTATTTTCAATGAAATAATTATCTACTTCTACCCATTGCTGATCGATCAATTAAGTAAATTTGATTGTTGTCCTTATCAGGAATAACTAGACTCTTCTTCAACTAACTGGTCGACCTTCTAATAAATATAAGATTAGAATAAAGCAAAATATCTTAAAACTAATTCTCTGAATTCGAAAATGGATAAATTAATTAATTGATTATATTTATGGCCATCTACAAACATACACTTATTTTTAACATATAATGGCTTTTGGTTTTATTAATTTTGTCACCACTGTGAAATTAATATCGTGAATTTTCTTTTTTTTTCATAATTTTAGGTATTATTTGAGTTCAGTATTCGCCCTTTGTTTGAACCTATTCAGTTATTCTATGATGTTTGGCTTGACTGAATTTTAAAAGCTGAATATGTGATTTGTTTTTTATTGAAAAATGATTAAAATTATTTTGTCTGAAATCGATAATCTCAATATATTGTGAAATCACTTTAACAATGAATCTTGTGGACATCTTGTTGAAATGTTGTCAATGAAGTAATTCTTGAATAATAAATTGTATTTTTCAAGAAAGTTGAACATCTGTATTAGACTGTTTGAACTATCAAACCACAGTAGTACAATTATTATTGCAAGCGGTATCTTGATTGGTAGAATCTATACACACTTCTTTTCCATATATGTATAAAATGGTCATTTCATTTTTTCGGAATGAACCTCTTCAAGTGTTTATATACAAACAAACAACCGAACCAAAAATGATGCTTTATTATAAAAATAATTAAATATCTATCTATCTTCTTTCTAATGACAAAATAAAACATGTAAACTGAATCAAAGTATTGACGTCAATTTTCCTCCGGAAACAACTGGACATCACACTGTTTTGTAATTTATATTTCGCCATATTCAAAGAATACAGAATAGTTAAAGTATTATATCAACTTACATATATGCACATCTGTTTTATGTATGAAATTCGAGTTATTGTTTTGCAAACGATTTCTTAAAATTGGAAACAAAGTTAGTGAACCAGATCATATTAGGTGAGCTGAATAAAGAAAACGATTATTATTTATCTTTCCTTTTGGAAAATACTTCTAATCAACCTATTTATTAGTGTTTGAATTATTTAGATATATGTAGCTACAGATTAGTTTATCTGTTCCCATCTAAAATTGAAGAAAAATTAGAATATTCCTGTAATGTTTAAAAGAAGGGTTGTCGTATTTAGTTGTATCAATTTTACTTTAAAATATCTAAATTTAAAGATCTTCATCGTTCTATTCACATTTATGTATTTATAGGTTCTTATAGCACAACGAAAATTATCAGTACATTTCTTAAAATATGAAGAAAGTATGCAAAGGCGAAATGCGACAACACTCTTCAATGATATCATTAACATTAAAACTGCTTTTCAAAATCATATTCTCATTTATATATATTTAAAGTATATTTTTAGTATTTTAACTATTTTGTACAGAGAACTACAACCCTCCCGCAAAAAGTAAGTTACACGCCTACAAAAATGTTTACATTAGCTAATTTTATTCTAAAATTGTATATGTTGATAATATTTTATTTTAAGCATCAATAAGCAACTCTATTCAAAATTATGCAAAACTAAAAAAAACAAGCAAAGACATTTTAATTTCAGATAGACAAATAAAATGTGCTTTTTACGGGACATGTACAACATGCACAACATGCAAAACAATATTATCTAAAATTTTAACATGAAAACAGCAAATTCTATGAATCCCTTTGTCATCATCTCTAGGTATTTTACTTATGGACTATCGTCAAAGTTTTGAATTTTACGAAATAATAATTGACCAAAAGAGTATGTTGAGAGATTGAATAACAGGAATGTGGCTTCCTAATCTAAATTGAACTATATACGCTTTAGTGAAATCTTTATTACATTATTTCTAATTTCATTTATTTTTAGAATATCACCCCATCCGACCAGGATGTCTGCACCAGTAACTATAACTCTAATTCTATCTGGGAGCATCCTTGCCATATTTCTTATTTCACTAGTTTTCCTTGTCTTGCGTCAGCGTCGCCAGCGTCGAGGCTCTCTTCAACCCTTAGTTGCGAGCACATTGTTTCAATCTGTGAATTGTGGTAGTGCAGATGATCCAACACCATTATTTGTTCACAAGTCGGGTTTGATCTCTACCAACTCGGATATAACCGGTCTAGAGGCACCGCTTCAACCCTATCTGGCACCAAAATTAATAGAGGTAAAATACTTAATAAACAAAAATAGACTATATTTGATAGAGAGCAGAGAAGGGTTTACTCATAAACTCTGGGCACAAAACCTACTTACGAATTATTTAAACATCCCCACAGATTCGGAGGAACATGTAACTTGTGAGACCGATTATTCAAAATGTTAATTATCAATATTTGCCCTTCATAATAATATCAATATTTTGACATTTCTTCAGATATGTGCTACTGAAGTTTAATTCATTGACCAAAATGACTATAAATTATTTATCAATATTTTTTCAAAAATTTCACTATTTGACAGGAAAAATTAATTTTATATTTGCGGTTGACATTTTAAAGTCGGTACCCATTAAATAAAACAAAAAGAAATCATTAAAATTATTTTAAGCTTAGAACATATTCATAAAATTTTCAGTATTTTTGTTCTGCAAAATATCTGTTAGATTATCACTATTCATGTCCCTCACCTGTTTGCTCGAACATCGGTACAATTGTCTAAGTTAACTATGTTAAAAGTAGCGACCATTTAGAAGTCTGTATTCTTCAGTGACGTTAAGTTACAAACCATTTATATCTTGATCTCTAGGTGCAACCTCCATCGAAGACTACTGTATCTATTCCATCAACAGCAACAGTAAGCAAACAATCATCAGAGCCACATCTTGCTGACTATATAGCTGCAAAAGTACGTAGATCAACATTGCACAATTTAGTCAACCCAGAATTTCACAATAATTTTGTTGAAACTAACAACGGTAAGCTTTCAACTTTGTCATCCCGATCTACTGAAAGAGATCATCATCGACGGCGATACAGTATGGTAACTCCGGGCGTTGTGGATACCAGTATCGCTTTTGGTGACATTGGAAGAGGTAAATCTTATAACAACATGATTCTGACTTCTACTCTGTTTGTTATTGAACATTATCTGGTAAAACTTTTAATATGGATATCCATTCGATTCATATTTACAATATGAGGCTTTTTTTAATTGGATTCCCAAGCACTTAAAAAATAATGTAAAAGTGTGAAATATATTCTAATGTCTAAAGGGCATTTTAGAATCGTTAAAAATAGATCATTTGTTATCTCTTTATCAAACGTCAAAAGTTTTCCTGACTGGAATTCGTGCCATTTGTTTAGACTACTCCGATAATGATTACATGTGTCAAATGTTGTATTAATCGGTCAAGTATGTAGTATAGCAGATATAATGGGTACGTAATGTCCCAAGAGTCTTTAGCATGGATCGATAGAAATTTCTACATAAGATTAGTAAATATTTCTATGGCTAATATCTCTAGTACAAGGTGTTAGATATAAAATTTGAATGGAAAATATTGATATTTCATTTTGCTATAGTCTGTTAAACACTTTGAATTTATAACATAATTATAAATTCTCTAGACTATGTTCAAATTCGTCATTACAATTTCATGAGACATAAACTTGGTGATAATGCTAAATAAATTCAAGACTAGTTCCTACAAGTCTACAGCAATAATTCAATACAGTTTCTAACTATATTCGTCGGAATTCACTTCAGAATGAGGCCTTCTGAAACTGTATTGCAACTTCTATTGCATATTTGAGAGAAATCATTTATGAGAGGATCGTCAACAGACTGTTAGAAAGGTTTCTGAAGTTTCATGCATTCCAAAAACGACAATATATTACATTCTACGTGAAAATCTCAAATTGAAGAAGGGATTCCACATTTCCTCATTGATGAACAAAAGCAACATTGTGTTGAAATCTCTAGACGGAATCTACTTTTCTTTAGAAGAAGAATGATGATTTTATCACAGGAGACGAAACATGGATGTACTTTTATCAAAGTGAATATAAAGGGGACAATATGATCTGGATAGTAGATGAAGATCGAGGCCCAAACGTCTTGAAACCTTATTTCACGTCAAAGTAGTGAATATTTACCATTTTCATTGAGTGTGAAGGCACTATTCATGTTGATATCTTACTATAAGGTCAAACCATGAATAGCGGTCACTATTTGTGTTATTTTCCATAAACAATTCCTTTCAAACCAAGCACCATGGTTGACCTGTTGACAGAATGAATCTTCATCATGACAATGCTGCCTTGCATGCCACATCTTTCTTATTCACCAGACCTGGCTCCTCTGGACTTCTGGATATTTCCAAAACTAAGACAAGACCTGTTTGGAATCAAATTTTCACGCATTGCCAAAGCCATCAAATCACAGCTAGCAAAGATGGTGAAGAATGGCACCGTCAAGCCTTTGTTGAATTGAGAAGAGGGGTGACATTGAGAGATCTAGATAATTGTAATCATGTTTATTTCATTCAATAAAAAATGTGGACCCATGCTAAAGACTCCTGGGACACCCTACGTATAAAGCGACTATTTCTTATTTTTTCAATATTTTTTATTATTATTCATGTGTTTAAATGTTAACTAGTTTTAATGATATTTGGCACCTACATATCTAAACTAATTTTGGTACGAGGAGATACCATTGTCAGATTTATGTGCAATTACTAAGGTCGCTACCTTTTATGCTATGGTCCTTTAGATGTTTCACCGCATGAAACCTTACTTCTAATTTGTTTTTTCACTTAACAACGAGGAATCTTAAAATAAATATATGGCACAATTTTATGGTATAGAAATAGACAACTTACATGAACTATAACTAGTTCTACTTAGCTATTGTTATTCACATGCGTCGAAAAATAATGCTAAGGATCCTTACTAAGCGATTAGAGACAAAACACAACAAAGACACAATTTGAAGTTAGAAATGGATGTGAAAACAGACACTGAACAGGGACTACATAAATAAACTCAACGATAAAGCTAAACAAAAGTCAATATGAGGATCAACGCATAGAAGACAAAGGTAATGAGAATATCAAGAATGGGAAACGACCCAATCAACATTATTCTGAATGGCCAACAAGTAGAACAAGTTAAGAAAATCAAATATTTAGGAGGAATAATTACATCAGATGGAAGATGTCAAGAAGAAATTCGAACTAGAATAACAATGGCAAAGACAGCATTTACTAAAAGAAGAGAGCTCTAACCAAGAGTCTGAATGTAGAAACAAAGAAGAAAATAGTGAAGACATTAATCTGGAGCATACTTCTATATGGTTCTGAGACGTGGACAATATAGGAAAGCGATAAAAAGAAAATCAAAGCATTTGAAATGTGGATATTAGAGAAGAATGCACAAAATCTCATGGAAAGACAAGACGACAAATGAAGTAGTCTTAACGAATATCAATGATAGAAGGAACCTACTAAATACCTACAATTACCAAGCGTAAGAAATATTGGATATGTTACATATTGAGAAGAGATAACCTACTGAAGGCAGACTTCTAAAAAAAAGAAGACAAGGCAAACCAAGGAAAAACTTGTTAACGGATCTTGTAAGAGTGTCATATTCAGATCTTAAGAAGTTGGCACGTAATAGGGAACAGTGGAGAAAGTGTAATTCATAGACATGTACCTACCACAAGGCAGAGAACAAGATAGATAGATAGATAGATAGATAGATAGATAGATAGATAGATAGATAGATAGGGAATTCGATTTCTAATAGACATCGAGTGAAATTTTATTGAGAATCAAGAACTAAATGGGCAGTTTCCAATTTTAACGATTTTGTCATCATGAAATGTAGGTACTTATCAGGTAAATTAACATAAAAAGACTACAGAAATCAAAACAGAAGTAATGAATGCATCTGACAAGAATTATCACTGTAGTTCATTGAACATAACTCTTTAAGATAATAAAGACAACGAAACTTGAGTAACCGGATTTACAACCAGAGGAGATATATCGTTGCAGACAGTAATTTCGATCTTTAAAAAGCGATATTGAATTTCTCATACTATGGTGTGTGTGGGAACTCTGTTTTAAGTCCAGTTTATCGATTGATGTCACAATTTTATAGTAACTTTTTAAATCTAACGTAATAAGTGAGGAGATATTGTTTTTAATTATAAATAAATGTCATTTCGGTTTTATTTTGTGAATTAAAAGTGATATAATGGTAGCTCTATAAACAGTATTCATTAATTTTAATATGTAGGTAACAATTATTATTGCTTCTGTTTTTTCTGTGCGTAGGATATCCAACCACTTTTCATTATTTTACATTACAGAACGTTGTAGAAGCAGTGGTTCACGTCTCAGTTTAGAACAAATTGCATTATGTGGTGCCCAAAGTTTAGACTGGACTTTGTATCAACTAGGAGAAGATGATCCGCTTGAGTCTGCTCTTAATGTCTATGGTCTTGGCAAAATTTGTTTCACATTATCATATGATTCCAAAGTAGGACTCCTTCATTGTCACATTCACAAAGCCGCTTATCTGCCAACCACGAAGACCAAGAGTAGTGCAAATTTTTACACCAAGGTTAGAGAGCTTTTAAATACATCTTTATTAATTAGCTATGTACTAAGAATAGAAGGTTGACCATAGATTAAGAATACACAGAGCTGTGACTCAGCCTATAGGGGTCTATATAATGTAAAGTAATGTAGATTCATAGAAAAATTCGATATCTATATTAGGGGTCCAAATAGACAAAGTATTTTTCTAATGCTGAATAAAAATCGGTAAAGAAAAGTTGCTTCGATTTATTTCAAATTTATACTACTGACTTCTCATGATGGTACAAGTAATTTAAAAAAATTGGCGTGGTCCTACAATCACAAGAAAGAAGTCTTTTTAAAAATAGTTTGTTATTTATATAAAAATTACGATAAAATATAATACTACTTGCATGTACTATACGTATAAAACTTACCGCTGAGGATACAAAGTCCCGCACCAAATTTCTTATTATTGTTTTACATTTCTGACTGGACTGTTGGATATTGATTTTCGGACAAACTAGATAGCACTTTGAATCACCAAGCTTGATTGACCATCTTATCCTGCTTCAGCTTGGGTGTAGAACAAGATGCACATGATTACGTAGTTTTGATTTGATCTTGAAAACATTTTGTTTTATGTTGAAGCCTTATATTTTAACATATTTTTTAGTTGGATTAATTCCTTTCTATGATGTTAGTACTGTCGAAGGTTTCATAGATTTTAATTAATCGCTTTTTGAAATTTTGTATGTTTGTTGCAGTAAATATTTTATTCTACACAAATTGAATAAAATTAAAATAAAATATTTTAAAAAATAAATCAATTTGAATTATTACAGAATCATAGATTATAAATTAAGAAGTAAAAATGGTGCAAGCACCGATGTGGACATTTGCCACGTATGGAGCAGAAGCTTGGACACTAAAGAAGAAAGACGTGGAAAGAATCGAAGCGGCTGAGATGTACTTTTACAAAAGAATGAGGAGAGTGAGATGGACTGAAAGACGTACCAATCAAAATATCCTAGATACGCTCAGTATCAAGAGAGAACTTTTGTCTGCTGTCAAGAGGCGGAGTTGATTTTCTTCGGATTCATCTGTCGTTGTCCTGAGCAACAGTTACCTAACAAGTGCTGCTTAATAACCCACCAGATAAAAGGCGTAGAGGCCGCTCCATTACTCAATACTCTGATAATATGATGAAATGGCTTGGCGATCGCACAATGGACGAGGCAGCAGAAAGTGCACAAGATCGTTCTAGACTGGCGAAGGCAGCCAAGCATCTCCATAGATGGAAGCCGAACATGATGATGATGATGATTTATATATTAAATAATGTTTACAGAAATATTTTGGGAATTTATAACAATTTTTTATACAAAAACATTGAAAAGGCAGTTAGGAAAATCAGCAATGGAATAAATAGAAAGGGGCATTGAAAATGATAGAAATCAGCTTACATTTTATTATTAAGAATAATGTAAGATAATTTTCCTAATTGCCTTTTTGATATTTTTTATTAAAAAATGTTGTTAATTCCCGAGATATTTCTGTAAACAAAATTAATGTATAGACAGAAGCCATGGTAATAAGTAAGCAACCAGACCAAACAAGTCAACTGAAAATTGGTGAGGTTAACATCAAGCAAGCAACATCTTTTAATTACCTAGGTAGTCTGATCACCTACGATGACAAATTCGACACCGGGATCAGGTGAAGGATTGGCATGTCAAAGCAAACACTTTAGAAGTTGAAGAAGGTTTTGAGAGATAAGAAGATGTCGATAAATACAAGAAAAATAATTATTCGCTGCTACACAGTTCAGAAGCTGCTAAAAACCTCTAAATGTACTAGAGATTTGTGGAAGTTGATGGTCCCCACGTCCCAAAGTGCATGGTATTTAGATAATAAATTCAAATAATAATTCAAATTGATTTATCCTTTTATTTATTGCTTAAAAAAGGTTTAAAAATAAAACCGAACCCTAGGTCGCACACATTTTTTGTTTTTATTTTAGTTAAAGTGTTTCCGTAATTTCAACTAATATTATGATTAAAACCTTCTGGTCTCCCGGTCTATTTGGGTCCATAATAGAGATATCGAATTTTTCTATGAATCTCCATTACTTTACATTATATGGACCCCGATATTCATAGAAATTGTATCGAAGATTTTATGCACGAAATCGACTCTGTATATTCTTAATCTATGGTCAACATTTCTATTCCTAGTACATACATACCACGCATATCATAGAGTAATTATTATATTTTGTAAAAGAATAGTCTTATTTGAGGAATATATCTACACGAGATACTGCTGAGGCGAAGCTCCAGGTTTCTTTACTCTATGGTGTTGACCTTGCCAATCAGTTGAGCTGTCTGTCAATATATACTGGGGAGATTTAGTCCTGTGGCATTAAAATAGAGTATAAAATTAGTGACCAATTTATTTGTAACAAAAGTTTCATCGTTAATATATCATTTATCGCAAATGGTCTACGAATTCTAATGCATTCTTTTTTAACAAAAACTACTTTGATTTCCCTTGCTTGATGGTAAATATACTTCTGAGTCAAAAATGATATTGTAAATGTTGTTTATATTTGGAAAATGTTACAAAGTAACTACGTGGTATAAATTATTAGTCAAGTATCTATTTTGATTGTCATTTTATTCTCTCTTGTTGGGCTTGGGTATCCACTCTGAGTTAGAAAGAACTTTTGGTTTCCAATGAATCCTATTTCGCATTGCATCCTATAGATTGATGGTCCTTTTTATTTTATTTTTTTATAGTCTATAAAATAAGCCATCCATTATAAATATTTAATATTTCAAATACAATGAATCAAGGAATTCTCATTTGTTTTACTAAAATTGTATACGGTATGCTGCTAATCAGTTAAAATTGATATATTAAAATAGAGATAAATGATATTTCTATTTTTTTTATAAACGGAATACTAAATGAAAATACAGGGCGTCCAACATAATTCCCCCCCCCCAAATATAAAAAAAGAAATATATTTCAATAATAACAAATAATATTTATTTTTATTTATTTATTTATTTAATGTAGAACATATAAAACATATGTACAAAAACAAGTGTAATATATACATCAATAGTCGGTGAGACGCCCTTTAGCACTAACGACCACATCTGGAAAGATTTCTTTTTTCGTATTCGTTTAGGACACACACATTTTTGCCCATGAGATGCTTCGTATGGATCACGATTCCAATTTATCGGTTACAAGAGTTCTGCTTCGTCTTATTCTTTTAATCACCCATTCACGAGTTATAAACTCTGCGCCATTATCCATTGCTCCTTAAAAGAAATTGCTCTTATTCTATCTACATTTCTCCTTTTACAGTTATTCATGACTATGCTGAATACTAATTATGAAACATCTGTACATGTGTAAATAACTGATAACCCATAGACATCATAGGCATCAAAATCCATTGAGGTATAACAGAAAAATAAGGAGTAGCCCAAAAACCATAGATGACTAAATATTTTAGTCATTTCTCATTTTTAGGGGGTCAGATCTGTGTTGTAAAGAAAAACATTAATGTTTATATTGTAGCGTGAAAACCAAGTAATTCGGCAAAGTATTTATTAGCTTAAACTGATTTACTTTTATACATTTGTTCAA
>JAUYWI010060178.1:0-16039 GCA_034780595.1 Parotoplana pacifica | reverse complement strand
ACCAAATCTCTCAGGCACCTATCGGTCTGGACGTCAGTACAAATGTGGCTAAGCACAGCATTGGGGAGAACTGGAGTAAAGAGGCTACCTACAGCCCATAGAGTGTGTGCCATGATTTTCGCCCTCTCCAAAAGGAAATCAATCACCACCTCAACCGTCAGCAAATTGTCGGTAAACTTACCCAATCTAATGACTTCATTCGCTCTATTGGTCAAATCGACTTCCCAGAATGCAATCGGTGCCACCATACAATTGACGACACCAACCACATCATCTTCCAACTTACGACCAAATTTGCCTCAAGATTCTGGGTAACTCTTCCTATGGAAAATTGTTTGTTTATGTGCTTTCTTATGTTTGGTTTTGTAGTTGTCCTGAGTCACGTATGTATATACATCGTCTAATGATGTAGTGCTGGTTATGAAAGTTAGTTTCTTTCATGAACCGTGGAGGCGTGTTTTGTGTGAGTGGGTGAAGTAGGTTTGTTAGTTGTGTTGAGATGAGTGTTTGATTTTTGTGTATCCTAGTATGTTTTTAGATAGGTAATTTCGGTGTGTAGGTATTGTATGTTTGTATCTTGTGTGTCTCCAGTAGCAATGCAAAGGGCTATATTTTGTGCAGATTGTAATTGTATATATTGTTTGACCAAGATGATGATGGGAGACCATGTGGTGCTGCCATTTTCCACAATGGGTCTGATAATGGCTTTGTATGTGTGGACGATGGTTTCTTTTATGGTTGATGTTAGTGCTTTGAGTATAGGTATCGTTTTTCGTGCTTTGGAGACTGTGTTTTTGAGGTGTGCTGAATGTGGGTTTTGGATCGAATATGAGTTCGAAAACTTTTTGGTGATGGTTATTTTCGGTTTGGATGTGCGATTATTGTTGTTTGTGTTGAAACCAATGGTTGTTTTTGTAGATAACGTGGTGAAGTGTTTGGCTTGAATCCGTGTTGGAAAGGATGGTTGGGTATGTTGTTTGTGATGTGTGGGAGTATGTTTTTTGGAGTGTCTTTTCTATGCGTAAGAATAATGCAATGGGTCTGTAAGAAGTGCCTAAGTTTGGGTCTTTGTCAGGTTTTAGAATTGGCATAATGTTAGTGAGTTTACAAGGTCTCGGTATGTTTGTGTTAGGTGATGTATTGTATATGTAGGTCGGTGAGGAATGTGATAGTGGTTGGTCCAAGATGTTATTATTATTGGTTTATAAAATTTCTAAAGCACTTCCATATTGTTAATTTAATTTTAGCTCAATAGTTCTCAATTGGAACTTAATTATATTTGGACATCAACTTTGGCCGAATGTATTAATGGTAAGTAGACATTATAAATAGAAATACAGAGAACCAAAGTAATAGTTTCAATAATATACAAATAAATTAGACAAATTATAGGTCATCACAAAAATCGTTTCTTAGTAAATAAAAAACAAAACGTGTGTAAACTTAATCACTAAAATAAGTAAAATCATTTTTGATTTACTATCTCGCACTATAGTTTGGTGGCTTAGTCAACATTTTGTTAGGCCACCAACCAAGTGGATTGGCAATTAGTCCGACTAAGTGGAAATTCAAAACTACACTAAAAAATATAAAATGGTCTAACAAAATGAAAAGGTGAATGATATACTTTATGAAAACAATTTATATACTTTGTAATCTTCATTTTTAACGATCCAACCAATTGTAATTTTTTACAAGTAGTATTGTATTTAATTTTAACAAAAATAACATAAAATTGTGTTATGAAAACCTATTTCCCGTAATCGTAGGCCAAAATTTAATTTCTTGTTACATCAACAGAATCCTGTTCTCTAAATTTGATCCAAATTGAATAAACAGTAAAATTCAATTTTGAATGATAAGATTTTACATAAAAAGCACTTTATCTATGGTCAAAGCAACTGTATTGAAAAGGAAAAAACGATTGTTTATGTGCAATTTTTAAAGTTTATAAATGTCACCTACTTTTTGACTAAGTTTGGTTCTTTTATCATTCTTGTAACAAATTACAATTTTTCTAACTACTTAGGTAATAACTACTGGATAATAATATGAATGGTAATGTTTATTAGGCAAATAATATCTCCACTCTAATTATAATTTTGGGCCCAAAAAGGTTTGTTGTGTCTAAGTTAGATGACTAGTAATTCATAAAAATTGAAACCTTGTGTGTCACAACCAGTCACTCAACGTCATACATGACACCCAATGTCAAATTCTTATCTATTAAAAATAGCATTTTTTACATTCTTACAATTAGCTTGAAATTTAGGGTACTGACTGCTATTGATGGTAGAACTAATTAAAACAATTTGCGTGATCCTTCGTCCACTGAGAATGGGTTTCTTTTTAAATATTTTATGTTATAAAGTGGTGTATTTTATATGCATGTTACTTGTAACTAGTTCTGAATTAAATAAGAAGTTTAATAAAAATATCGTAATATTTTTTACGAATATGCATTTCCCGTAAACTTAAGGCAGCGCCAATTTTTTAAAATACTTGTAATATCAACAGCAGTCTGTATCCTAAATTTGTGTGACTGCTTGTGACACACAAGATTTCACTTTTTATGAAGTACTAGTCATCCTCTATAACGATATATCAAACCTTTTGGAACAAAAATTGTAATTAAAGTGGAGATAGCTCCCGGACTAAAAGACAAGTATATTTCCATTTTCTCTTTGTTAGCTTTAATATTATTTATTAAAAATACAATAAAGTTCATACCTACATGTTCCATAGTGAGACTAACGACCACCAATATTGATCTAGCTAAGTACAGATACCTATAAAGTAGATTGTAAATGAAAGTGGTAAAACTTATAATTGTGTTTGATTTTAAAACGTCCTTCTTTCTATAATATTGATGTTTCTATGCAACAGTTGACAATTAGCAGAATGAGAAAACAAAGGTTTCTATAAATAGGGAACCAAGGTTTCATCTAGTTGAATTTATATACATAAAAATCATAAGAAAAATTAGGAAAATTCGTGTGATCCAGTAGACTAAAAAAAAATAATATCATGGTAACTAAGCCTTAATTTTGTTAGACTAATAAATTAATGGTATGTGAGATAAAATTGTAAATAATCCAACACTTGTGACCTTAGCAACAATTGACTTAAAAGTAGATTAAATGTTTATGCTAAATGTCTAAAGTTTCATGTGGTCAGAATATGCCTATGAAATAATAGTAGCGTCAGTAATTTAGCAACTTTATTACCTTGTTATTATATTTGGTGTCCGTAGCACAATTTCAAACAGAAAAGTAAATAAATGAAAGTTAATAATGGTAAGTAACTACAATTTAAAAGTAGATTAAATTAAAGTTGTTTGTGCTAAATGTCTACAGTTCCATGTGGTCAGAATATGCTTATGAAATCATAGTTGCGTCAGTAAATTAGCAACATTGCTATATTTGTGTCCAGAGCAACAATTGCAAACTGGAAAGTGGATAAATAAATGGTAAATAACTAAAATTTAATGTACATAGTCCGATGGAATGATACATCGTGCACTTTTTGATAAATGACATATACTTGAGCGCCATTTCATTTGCGCACATCATCAGTTAAGCTAAAAAAAATAACGAATTTAATTAAATGAAAAAGTTGACCAACCTTTTATTTGGGCTCACATTCAGTTGAGCCATTGGCATGTTCTTCCAACTCAGAGAAGACCTTTCTCAAATTTTATTGACCTATTGGTATAGACGAAATACTGAAGTGATTACTGAAAACCAATCTTTCGTGATGATTTGCATAGTAAAAAATAAAAAATAACCTTATTTATTATAGGATTTTTTCTGATATTTCAAACTAATAGAGTATGATCTCGTAATTTTCATAAAATTATATATGTCTATAAACTAAGAAGATTAATAAGTCAATTCAATAGCAGCCACATGATTTGTTTTCCTAAATTTTATATGTAAAATGTCTGAATGAGGTAAAAATGAGAATCGAATTTACAGAGATGTAATAACCTTTGCAAATTAGAATTAGATGCTTCAACGATCAGTTTTTTTCTGAAAATCATCAACAAAGTAATATCATCCTTTATACTCGTATACAAGATACACTTAGGATAGGATAAACTGTTCCAAATTCATCCACCATGTAAATGTGTCCAAACATACCATATTTCTATATCATAATTTTTCCTCCAACAAAATGGAGATAAAATAATCGTGATATCAAGAAATTCTATTCATGGCCCCAAAAGTGACATACGCTTTTAAATAATTCGTTGCTTTTATATTCTTCAACTATAAGTAGCGGACGTCTAGACTTTTGGTTCCCCTATCAGTTTTTGCGGTAAATCATATTCTGTCATCTAGGCCTATGGTAATAGCCCTTTAGCTTTTTGAAGCTAGCTAGTCTTGCCAGAGTATTATAGAACTTCTGAAAATGGGTTAAACTTTGGACATGTATAGCTCGTACATTTCAAATCCTGGAACACCCAGTTTCGGTCAATAAATTGAAATTTGCTACGTGAACAAAGTATGCAAATTTTATAGACATGGTTTAGTAGTTTTTTAATATTAATCCTCAAAGTTAGTCAATTTCTAAATTTGTTTCTTCTTTCTTTCTTTCTTCATTATACCGATAATGTTCCCTAAACTTTAGCCGAGTTAGTTGAAATTTGGCGCATATGTATATTAAGTGTCCAAGTGACTATAAAGAGCGTTTTAGATTTGTTGACACATACTAAGCAAACACCTAGGAATGATTTAAGTGACATTTGGCCTATGAAACAGAATAACATTAGATGCTATTTCAAGAAAACTTAGGTTAATATGAACTACGACTATGGTTCGTGAGATACATTATTTTAAAGTTATTAAATAAACTCAATAAATTTGCAATTTGTCAATTTTTAATGATCAAAAAATAGATTTCTTAACTAAAAGTTACCTATTTTGTTACAATATATGAATAAAACAAAATAAATGAAATAAGATTGTACAAATGTCCTAAATATGGTTAGCTCTCCCAAAACAAATTCTATTTTTTTTAAATGAATGAAATTAAATATGTTTAGCTATGGTATTTAGGTTAGTATGGCTTTATATAAGTAAACTATGTATTTCAACACATGAAGTAAATTATTTTTTAAGATTTTAGAGCTAACAAAATAAAAAATATACATAATTTAAGAAAACAAAGATTCAACTACAATTAATATTAAACCTTTAGTTTTTCGACTTTGTTAGCTCTAAACTCTGAAAAAAATAATTACTTCATGTACTGAAATACCTAGTTACTTAATAATATCTATTTAGAGTCATACTAACTTATATATCATAGCTAACCATATTTTATTTAATTTAATAAGAATTTTTGGAATTGGTTTTGGGAGAGTTAACCATGTTTAGGGCTTTCTTGGCCAATCTTATATACATTTGCTTTCGTGTGAAGATTTAATGAAATGTATGTATCTTATATTTTTTGTTACTTTTTCTGTTTAATGTTATAATTAAAAATATATGACACTAAGTGCTTAAACTTAGGTTGGTATTGTTTTTGTATGAAAAAGTGCTGATGAAATATTATGGACTATTCTATTTATAAAAATATAGACGGTATTCCATTTGTAGTATACTCCAAGGTATCGTTTGCTATAGTTAAAAATAAATCATTTTAATGAAAATCCATTTATGTGCGATTTCATATAGTTGAGTACTTGAAGTAATATTAATAAATTGCTTGACACTCATCTCTTTAAAAATTAATAAACAAATGTTATACTTTAAAAAGAAAATACTGATGTTTGTTAATTTAATTATTAATTCCAATTTGATTATATTCAGATGAACCACAGAGTAAAAAATGCTAAATTTTGGTCTATAATTTTAAATTCTCACCTTCTAAGCCTACAGTTACTTTTTTTACTTTGTAGTTTATCTGAATAATATCAAATTTTAATTAATAGTGCAAATTAATAAACAACACAATTTTCTTAATAAAATACAACATTTATTTATACCTATGTGTCACCTTCTACTAATATGTATTATATCAAGTACTAAACTAAATAAAATGAAACAGAAATGAATTTTCATTAATATGGCAACCAGTAACTTGATGTAAATTTAGAATTAATTTTGTTTTTATGTTGAAGCCATATATTATTGCAGATCTTTTAGTTGGATTATATTCATTTCTATGATGTACTATTTATTATATTGTCATAACATCATTTATATAGGTTTTAGACACGTACAAAGAAAATGTATAAATGCTGAAACAGATGAAGAAGTAGCATTTGATGAATGTGACCCAAAGAAAGTTCCAAGTAGTTGGCAACCTTGCATAAATTCAACTACCGACGAATTCACAAAAATAGACCAATTAATATCATATAATGATACTAATTCTGCCTTGTAAGTGTTTGTTTTCTAAATAATGATTTTTGGTATTAAGCGAAGAAATATGAACAGTGAGTTGCACCTTCTTTCTATTATTAGTACGAACTAATTACCCATGCCTGATTGCACGAATAATTTGTAAAAAAATGCCACAACCATTTGACAAGAAATATAGTATCCAGTAGACGTTTTGGTTGCAATTATATTGAATAAGCAGTCCCGGACCGACAACGGTGTCGCAGGTGAGAAAGAGAAGCACACTGTTGATAAGGCTGGACTACCCGAAATTTTCTTAATTCCGATGAAGAGGACACGATAAGGCGAGAGTGGCCGCCTCTAAATAAGCCTAGTCCTGGTGTTGGGCAGCAGCAACATCAGTGAAGGTGACAGAAGAGTCGCACCTTGTTCAACGGTGGCTTCAGGATAACAGGAGGCAGTCAGACTGGATAAATCGATTATTGACTCTTGTACTGCGATGAAACAAGGCAAGAGGAAACCAGTTTCATCATCCTTCCTTAGAAAATCTTTTCCACCAAGAACAAACAAACTCAAGAACAAAACATGCTGTCCAAGGTTAATCAACACTAACCTGCCAGGCCTGACAACAGCCTAATGCTACTGGGAGAGAACCTTTAGAGAATGCGAATGAAGTATCTGCATGGAATGACGATGTGAATCCATACCTACAAAGAAGATCTAAAAATCATGCAAACTCTGAGTTTCAAAGAATTTAAAATAGGAACATAGAACGTTACAATCATGAGTCAAGGCAAATTGGAAATAGTCAAATCTGAGATAGACAGACTAGGCATCAATATCATGAGCATTAGTGAGCTCCAATGGTCATTTCAATAGCGAAGGCAAGAAAGTTACTATTCTGGAAATGAATGCCACAGAAGAAATGGGGTCGCTTTTATCAGCAACAGCAAAACAAGTGTCAGTGTCATCAGCTACAAAGTAATTAACGGTCGTTTGATATCTATCAAACTCAAAGGTCGCACCAATAACACCACAATCGTAGTAGACTTTAATGCCAAAGTTGGAGACCGAGAAGAGTCTGGAATAACCAGTAGTTGGGGCATCAGCCATAGAAACGAAAACGGCCAGCGACTCCTCGAGTTCTGCACAAAAAACGACCTCTGCATTACCAACATCACAAAAGAAGAATAAACACCTGCACAACACCTGATGAGATGACACTCAAAAATACCAAATAGTCAAAATCCTCTGTCAAAATAAATGGAAAAGTTAAATGAAGAATGTTAAAACTCTTCCAGGAGCAGACTGCGGAAAGGACCACGAACTTCAAACTACTAAAAACAAGAATCAAACTGAAAACAACCAAACTCAACAAAAGAAATATAAGAATTCATGAACAATACAGAATTAGCACAAACAAACAACCGCTTTAGTGCTTTGCAGTGTCTTGAAAAGACCCAGATCAAAGCGATCATCCATGAAGAAGTTAAACGAAATATTCCCCTTCAGAAACGAACTAAAAAGTTCTATTGGCTCAGCCAAACATCCATCGACATACCAAAAGGAAGAAGAGAAGCCAAGTGCAAAGAAAATCGAAGCGATGTCAAAAAACACTACTCCAAATTATTCCAAAAAACAAGTGAGGACAGACAAAACAAAATACTTTGAAATTGTTTGCAAAGATATAGAAGCGCATAATGAAGCACAAATATAAAGAACTTTTTCATAAGATCAAAGAAATAACAAATACTTTTACCACTAGAAGGAGAAACGTGAAAGACGTAAATGGAAAAATTCTAACCAACCATGAGGTGACTAAATACAGATGGAAAGAGTAAGTCGAAAACGTATACCAAAAGGACACATCCTTTGCCGTAGGATTTACAAACCTTGATCTAGAAAGTGAACCACACATCATCAACGAAGAAGTTAGAAAAGCCTTGTCAGAGATTGCAACCAACAAGTCCCCAGGGAAGATAACATGCCTTTAGAGATTTTCCTGCAAGCCGCAGACAACACAATAAAAACCATAACCTGCCTCTGCAACAACAAAAATTGGAATACAACAAAATGGCCCGTTTCATTTACACCCCCCTACCAAAATAGGCGACACAACGCTTTGCTCCAACAACCGCACTATCTCTCTCAAAAGAAGAAAATATTCTCAAATTATCTACATAATGACTTTTGATGTAAGAATCATAAGACAACAACTCAAATATCTTGGCCATATTTTCAGAAGAGCCATCATCCTAGGGAAAACGAATGGCAAGAGAAAAAGTGGAAGACAACGCTCTCGCTGGATCAATAACATCAAGGATATCACCGCAATTAGTTGGAATGAACTTGCATCCTAAGAAAAGAACAGGACTGGTTGGAGACATATGGCGACTCGACCAACTGGATAAACGTAAAAAATGCGATTTTTTAAGAGATAGTAATTTAAAACAGGACGGTCTATTTAAGGTACTTTAGTCGTTTCATCTACCGGTCTGACAATGGCAGATGTCCATTCTCAGACACATAGCATATTGAGCATTGGAATATCAATATTACTTTGTTAGCTTTTCAACTACCCTGACCCCTCCTGGATCCCGGTCTATGTCTATGATTTCTTGCTATTAATGATTTTATTATATAGTTGATTAATTTTGGAATTTGGATGTATTTCCATATTTAAAGTCGAAAAATGTTGCCTCTTTTACATATTTTGTTTCTATTTATAATTTAACACTTTTTTTAGATTTATGTATAACTAAAAATTTGTAGGTACTGAACTATCAGGAAGTTTAGACATTTTTCTGTCGTTTCTTGTCATATATTTATTTTGGGAGCCAAGAGGGTTTTAATCATAATATAGCGTCCCAAAGGTTTGATAGTTTTATTAATAGAATAAGTAAATCTTAAGTTGCACTGTTATGATATGTGAATTCTGTGATTACTCAAAGGAATCACTCAATTATTATTATTATTATCGCTTTATAAGCTAAAAACTTCTCAAAGCGCTTATAAAAATTGTACAATAAAAATATTACTTGGAAAAATGAAAAAATAATCGCTTTGAAACCAACTAGGCAAATTAAGTTGAACAACAGTTTAAAAAATATTAATCAGGAAAAAGGAACCAACTGAAAGCAATATTAAGAACATCTGCTGAACCTGATGTAGGATAAACCAAAGAAACCCTGGATTAACGACAAGATGATAGAAAAAATACTAGAAAAGCGCAAGTGGAAATCTGTTAACAACGAAAACAGACAAAGAAACTATAGGGTGATTCGTAATTAATGTCTTTTTTTCAACTAAAAAACAAACAAAATGATAAATTCCAATGTGTTTTATTTCATTACAAAATGTACTATAATTTCCTTTACATTCAACAATCAGGTACAAATCTCTCTTCAATTTTTCAAGGGCCTTTTGCCATCATAGTTCTGGTAACTGTTGGAAGCTGAGCTTTTATGGAATGTCTGCAGATCCTCTTTATCTGTGAAGTCCAGTCGGTTATGGATAGATTCCAGACGGGGAATATGGAGGCTAACGGATCACAGTTTGACATTCTTTGATGCCAGAAATTCAATCGTTGAATGAGCTGTATGTGGCCGCGCAATGATTCAATAACAACAACACTTAATCAATAAATCAAATATTCAAATTCCAATTGTAATTTAAAAGTAACCAGAGAGCAATAAAATTTATAAATATGTAGTTTCAAAATAACTAAAAAACGGACATTAATTACGAATCACCCTATACAAAAGATTATGTAATGATCTTAAAAGGGAGACAATGAAAGCAAGAGAAGCATGGTGGAAAGAAGTATAAAGTTATAACAATATGGACAAAAGGGAGAAAACAACTTAATGTATAAAAAAATACCACAATTAACAGAAGAAAATAACACGCATGACAGAAGAATTGAAACAAAGGACAAGAATGGAATTCTTCTAACAAATAAAATGATATATTGAATCAATAGAAGACATACATTGAAAAATTGTACAACAAAACGAAAAAAACTACACAAAACGATCTTCAACTAAAAGAAGAAGAAGAAACTGTCGATGACGACTTTAGAGGACCATCAATATTACAATGTGAAGTTGAAGAAGCTGTTAAACATATGAAAACCAGGAAAGCAGAAGGAACGGATGGAATACCAGCAGAAATAATTAATTCCTTATCTAAAAAAAAATGAAAATCTCACCAATATTTGCAACTCAGTGTACGATCAAGGAATATGGACAGAAGATTTCTACAAAACAATTATGGTACCATTAAAGAAGAAACCAAATGCAGTAGACTGCGCGGACTACAGAACAATTAGCCTGATATCACATGCATCAAAAATCATCCTTAGAGTACTATCGAGAAGATTAGAAGCAAAAACAAATACATACATTAGACAAAGTCAATTTGGATTTAGACATGGATGCAGCACTAGGGAAGCAATGAGAACAATAATCCAAAGAAGTCTTGAATGTGATAATGGACTTTGAGAAGGTATTTTTGGATAACACTAATGGAAACACTCAAACAACTAGGAATAGACTGGAAGGACAGACGCCTCGTTCGAGGTTTCTACCTAAATTAGAAAGCAAGAGTGACAATAGACAATTGGACAAGGATGCCTATCTATCACCGCTGTTATTATCGATATACACTGAGCGTATGGTGATATAAGCAATTGACCACATATGTACAAAATTGAGTAACAATAAGAGGAGAAATGGCTAAAGAAGTATGATTTGTAGACGATCAAGCAATAATAGCAGACTTAGAAGAAGGACTACAAAACCTTGTGGACAGCTTAAATAGAAAAGAGAAGGATTTCAACATGAAGATAAACATAAAAAAAGACAAAGGTATAATGCACGTTTCAAGAACTGGGCAGGATCAAATGAACATAACACTTAACAATCAACAGGTTTAAAAAGTCAAAACCTTCAAATACCTTGGGGCAATTATAACAGGTGCAGTAACGAAATTCGCGCAAGGATTGCAATGGCCAAAACGGCTTTTATATGAAGAAGAGAATTACTAACGACTAGAAACTAAGAATAACATCGTGAAGACAATTTTATCAAGTAAGTACTATATGGAGCGGAAACCTGGACATTTCAAGAAAAAGACAAATGTGGATTTGGAGAAGAATGCTTCAGATACAATGAAAAGACAACGGTCCTTTTCAGAGCCACCAACTATTGATTGATAACTCAAACAATTCTTATTTACATTAATAAAATTGCTTATTACAATAGCGAAAATATGAGTGTTTTTCTTAATGTTGCGTTAGAAGTGGCCTTGGCTGTATAACACGTGGAGAAGGAATGGGTCAAAGCAATTCTGGAAGGTCGATTTCTAAGGAAACGTGAAAATGGAAAACCAAGAAAGGGATGTTAGAAGAATCAAACCAGACACCTATAGATAATTTAAATTACCGGACAGCAAACCGAAGGGTGGAGAAAGTGGAGGCTATTGATTGAACCTGCCTAAGAACTGATTCGGCAGAACTCACACACTATGTATATTTTTTTATTTCTTATAATGTGCAACATTGTGATAGTTTCTCTCTTACTCATATTTATTTGTAGATTTATTCAGTACAATGCAACTTCCTTAGAACGGAGTTATAAACACGAAATACTTACAGAACATGATGCTGGAGTGGAAATCGATTTAGTTCATCCTGATTTATTCAAACTTGATCATCGCGGTAAACATTTAAATAATTTGACAACGTTTAATTTACTTCATTATGATAGACTACATAGTCTACTAACTTTCCCCTTTTTGCCATAGAACTGTTTTAGTGTAAATATTTCGCATTGTGTCCCATTTCATGACTTGTCAAAGCATACATTACCAAGAATTTTATGGTAGTGAAATTAATATGCCTCTTTTTTAATAATCATTATTAAAAAACCAAAACGGTCAAACAGTGTTTTAGTTTAAACCCTAAAGTAAGTAAAATAAATTCTCAATCTATTTCTCACTAGATATATGAAAGTAATTCTATTTTTAGATATATCATATTTAATTTTTTAGAACCAACTAAGATCATTCTTCTTTCTATGCTTACTTATAAACAATTGCTAAGTGGAAAGTAGATTAATTGGAAAATCATATATGGTAATTAAGGTTTCACGTAATCAAATTCCCGTAAATTATTGGTTGTCATGTTTGTCTCTAGAAGGTTCATATATGGTAACTAAGGTTGCATCTAGTCATAAATATGTGGGTCAGATATCCTTAAGACCATTTTTATATGGTAAATGTGTTTTATTGCCCTACATTGAAAATTTGGCATATTTAGCAACCGCACACAAATTTGCCCCTACCTACATTTTTATTCATCGACCCAAAATGTGTCTAGGTTAATGTTTAGAGTGTGTACTTTTCTCATAGAAAAGACCTAGAAAAAACACCATTAAAGATGGTATATCTGCTAACCTACTTGACATAGTTTTATTATATAATTTGGAGGCGGAACAAATTGTATGAATTTTAGGTTATGAAACCGCTGTACTCTGTTCTTTTTGGATTAATACATAATTCAATGACTTAGTACTTGGTGGTGGTGATGATTTTCTATATCTATAGTGTTCTGCCGAATCAGTTATTAGGTAGGTTCAATTCTATGGCATCCACTTTTTCTATCCTTCTTGGTTTACGATTCGGTCCTTCAATTCTCTATAGGTGTTTGGTTTGAATTCTTCTAACATCGCTCTTCTTTGTTTTCTTTTTCCACGTTTCCCTAGAAATCGACATTCCAGAATTGCTTTGACCATTCCTTCTCCGCGTATTTATATGTCCAATCTAATTCTTCTTTTTTCTGGTTATTGTTTCCAACATGATGCATTTTTCTTTGATTTCTTCTTGATTTGTTTTCATGCCTTTCCATGTTATCTGTTGCATTCTTCTCCAAATCCACATTTCTATCGCTGATGATTTTGTATTTTCTTTATTGTACCTACATATGTCTTTCCAATTTATTTATACTTATTGCTTTTACATGTCTTGTCATTTTTTTTACTGAAGTACTATTTTATTGGCTTATTTATCTATCTTTGCCATCCTATATTGATCTTTAACGAAATTTGTAAACCATTCTAGATTATTTTGCATACAACTAAATTTTTGATGACATTATTCTTAGGATAGGTAACACAACACGTATTTCTATACATTTTGTACACATTTGTTGTAAACATTTGTTTTTTAAATATCTTTTTGATAGCCAAACTTCATCTTGTTGATGAGCGATTATTAGAAGAAGAAGCTGCCACAACTGCTGATTCAAACAGGTGGGATTTGTTCATATTTTTCAGTTACTAATGTTATTAAAATAATCATTTCAAATAGTCTGATAATTTTGTATCTATAGATCTCGTCATCATAATAAGATGGTATCATGGTTACGAAAGACCGAGTATATATCGACTGAGTTGTACAATAAATCGACTACTAAAACTGAAAAAGCTGAGTCGAAGTAAGTTTGGTTTTTAATTTTATACGTGTACATACATATAATAACTAGGTATGTCAAACAATTGCTGATTGTAAATATACACTATTTCATCAGTTAATCAATATTTTTTAATGCTCTTTTTTGTTATTACTCTTCCTCTGATGCAAATATGGGTAAATTAGAAATATATACACAATAAATCAACACTTCTCTGGGCATTGCCGACTCTAGTTTTATAAATATACTTAAATTTCTTCCTAAGCTGAAGGAAAGATCACATAACACTATAATATCCATAACTTGATTTCAATCATTTGTTTTTAAATTGCTTTTGATAAAATTGTGATATTACAGAATTGGCTTCAATATTCGTCGAATGTTCAAGGAAGAAGACGTGTACCGGGATCGGCAGAGTCAGGTAGATGCTATTGAATTAACCTTTACTGCTGCTACCCAAGAAATCAAAAATCATTATAGTAAACCTGATGTTGTGGCAGTGGAAGTTCTTCCAGTACTCCCAGACTTTGATACTTGGCAACACCCTTGCGCACAGGTAATATTTAATTTTAAATGATATCTCTTAGCTCATTGTTTCGGATTTTTCTTTAAAAATGTTGTAATATACACTTTTTAATTTTTGTTCATTTTTCACAATATTCATCTTTTTTCTTGTTATTAAAGGTCATATTCGATGCAGATCCTGCTCCAAAAGATAAGACTTCTGCAGAAAAACGTGAGGATATTAATCAAGCCATGATCAGGTATGTTGTCATTTCATACTATTAATTCAACACGTCTATGCACTACCGATTAACCCTTCGTAGACGGAGGACGTACCACCCCCACCCCCTAAGACATATTCTGATATTGTTATAAAAGGTCTTACCGATTAAAATGAAATTTGAATTGCTTGACCAAATTCTGTTGCGGATTTTTGATACAATTTTTGTCAGCCCCCTATGGTCAAAAAATTCAATCCTGGAGTAACAAAACCTGTCATTATTTAATATTTACTCCAGCGTTTTTAAATATTGATTTTTGTGACCAGGGTGCAACCTAAGAAAAATGTATATTTTTGTGATTTAAAATATTTATTGAATATTTTTCTTTAAACTCCACAGAATTGTTTGGCAGATGTCTAACCAATGTTGAAAATTGTATTAAATAATTTTGATCCGAAAACAAATTATGAAAATTGTGTGTCAAATATTACCCACAGATTGAAATTGCTTATATATACCCCTTGCTAAAAGTAACCATAACAGCTATATTTTTTATTATTAATTTTACAATTAAATCTATCTTATTAAAATGTTAGAAAATATTTATAATTTCCTATTTATCATAATTATAAAATTAGTAAAAAAATATATAGTTGGTACGGTTACTTTAAGATAGGAAAAAATTAATTTAATTTCCTAATAAAATGTGAAAAAATCCATTGGAACTCCTTCAAAGTTGGCATATCTTTCTTGTTCTCTGCCTTGTGGCCGATGCATGGCTATGGATGGATTCCGCTGTTCCCTATTACTTGCCAATTCTAGTTTCTATGTAATTTGTGTATCAAGTAAAAAATCAGTAGCTTTAACTTAAGTCCAAAAAGTATTGATTTTTAAAATAGGAATCTTCCTCTTTGTCATGGAGCATGTGTACCAAATTTCATCCAAGTAGGTTAGTTTACCAGGTATACAAAAAACGAAGTCTATCAAGGGTTGTTATGTTCTTTCACATATGTAATATGTTTCGAATTTGGATTAGATACCTACTTATTTCATATCTGATATGTCATTTTACTCGTAGTATGACTGAAAGTTAAAAATCTATACTTTCCTAAAACCTCCACCTGAGTTATTAGTTTCGGGATACTACTAAACGCTGAACCACGCGCTCGCTCGCCAAAATTTACGTTTCTAACATATTTATAAAACCAAATGGGTTTGATTCCTACAAATACAGGTGGTAGATGGATATTCATGATAATATTGATGTTTATCAATTTCATTTACAGTTTAATCCTGTAGGTTAGAAAATAAGGGCCACATTGAGGCTTTTTTGGGTCAATATAAATTTATGAAATTTCTAGTCACAAATGGGAGTGTTGTGCATTATTAGCTATTTAGGAAAATCCATCGATAAATAAGTAGGAAACTTCGGATTGGGAACGAGAAACACAAGAGGACAACAATTCGTAGATTTCTGCAGACTACACAAACTA
>JAUYWI010060167.1:0-16040 GCA_034780595.1 Parotoplana pacifica | reverse complement strand
GCGACAGATCTGGGGCTTCGTGGTGGTCATTCAACAGTTCCCCTCCTACCAATCCACGCACCTGGAAATTCAGCGTCCAATCTGTCTCTCACCTTTCTTGAATAGTGAGGCGGTGCCCCATCTTGCTGAAACCAGTAGTAGTGTTTATTGCGACGTAGCGGTTGGATACTAGGTATGGCAAACGTTTCTAGCATTTCCAGATAACTTTCTCCGGTAACCTGTATTGGTAAGAAAGTAGGGGCCGATTATCTGAGTGGAGCAAATGCGCCAAGTGCTTTTTGCAAGTTAGTTGATTTTCTTTAAATCTTGTAGAAATTATATTTATGAACTGTTGTTGATTATTATGTGCATTCTGAACAGATACGTGCATTGGGGCTGATTATAGACCATGCAAATGATCACTTTTTCGAGCGTGGTGATACATCAATTCATTAAATGTATTGTTCAGTTTTTATCCAATAACAATTCTTACTTGCTTGGTTAAAATATTCTATCTGTAGGTACACAATCAATATCTGGTAATTAATCTAATTTTTGTAACTATCTTTTATTGTATCTATCTAGTATATCTTGGCTATAAAATTATAACAGAAATATTCCTAATTTACTTATAGAACATCATCTGTAGAAATAGTTGCAAAAATATAAAGTTCAACAGTTTATTATTTTTATTTTTTAAAGAATAAAAAGTTTGCGGTCTTAATTATGGCCTTCTATTTACATACAACTTCAAAATCTCTACAATTTTGTGAAATAGCAAGAACTTTTAGATAGAAGCTTTTGAAGCACGTAAGCAGATTTATTTACAGAGTGTCCAAGCTAAACTTCGAATTTTTCAGAAAATTATAAAATGTTAAAATATCAGTATTAAAGCCATATTTAATAATAGGGCCTCGCAAAAATATTGTTGTTTCGTCAACAACAATTTTGATGCTTCTGCTCATCGCGAGTAGATCTTTAGTCATTCGATTCATAGTGCTTTTGTTAGAACATTGTATAATAAGTAAATAAAGAAAGATGATAATATTATTCTGTAATATTTAGATTTATGAATAATCCAATAATTGTATTTTATTTATCGAGTTATAATTTCAAACAATATCGTTTACTTGATGAACATATTTTCTTAAAACTTTACAATTTTATTGATACAAATGTACTAACTGTGTATTCAAATTTTATTGAATTTAATAATAAAATCTTTTTAAAAAAATCACTAGTTTCACTATTTACTTGGAAAACCAATATAATCGATAGTTCAGGTATTTTGTTTGCTAAGAAAACTATCATATTTCATTTCGTATTTAATCATGAAATCTCAATACATACATAAAACCCAGTTAGAACAAGTTTCTAAAATGGTATTGGAATTGAAATATTGGTGTACCTAATTTTTAGCCAACAACATTTATTGCAGGACCCTGTGTAGAAGAAAAGTGTTCACAATATTGAAGTTCAAGGCCGTATATTTGTCACGACGAAGACACTATCAGTTCTTCTGTATGACCTTCAGCAACTTTTGTAAAGCATAAACATCATTTCACTTTTACAAAGAATAGAATATACAACATTTATATTTTAGTGATGGTCTATGATGATATGTTATCATTCGTAGTTACTTATACGTATTATAATTGCTGTGTTATGCAGCTATATTATGATATTTTTTATTAATAATATTTGAAGGAAATTTGATTCTACAACTTCAAAATTTTATAATATTCATATTACTTTATCTTGACATTATAATTCTGTTTAATTAATGCAATATTAAAATAAAAACTCTTTAATGTAGAGGTGCCTAATTACAAGTCAGCCCCCCCCCCCAGGCTAAAACACGCTCCGCGGTCCCTGATGCATACCTTCTATGGGTTGTTGTACCTCTATGAGAGTCTAATCGATAAATTACTTAGTAATTTTTATAAAAATTAGATTTGTCTATGTCTAGAAATAGTCTCTGTATATCTATTTCTATGGATCTGTCTCTCTTACATACAGGCCAGGTCAAGAAGCCAACTACTACTCGAGAAAGGAGAGGGACGAATTGGCTGAAGATGAAAATGGAGAAGGTGAGGAAAGATTGACTAGACCTACCGACAGGCAGCGGGTCAAACGAAAGCCGACGCGACATTCGCGAGCCAGCAACATTCGCCAACCGACCTCAGAAGCGAATGAAATTTTGGAGACTAACACGGCCCCAGTGACACCAACCGCATCACCGCCACCACAGGCTAAAGAGGATAGCAAGCCTGATGATGACCAGTCACGTGACTCGCGGGCTGCCAGGAAGAGTAGCTCGGCGCTGACGCCTGCTGACGGCAGCGTGTCTGACTCGGCAGCTGCAGCCGAGGCCGGCGAGGAAGAGACGTCGGCAGGAAAACGGCGACCAAGTTTGAGTCAAAAGCTGACTCACAAATTTCATAAGAAAAGTAGCAGTACGTCGAATTTAGGTAAGGGCTATATCTGATCTAGTAGCTATTGGTAGTTTTTAATTTAGTTTTCTTATATAATAGCTTAATAATAGCTCTTCTGTTATTACAGTTGATTGCTGTTGTCTTAGTAGTCTATTTCCATATTTTAAATGTAGCCTACCAAGAAATGTGTGGTAGGTATATGTATCAAAAATTAATTCTAAATTTTTCATATTTCTATATAGAATTCAAGATAGTTATTTTTTTCTGTGGTGCTACAAGAAGAACATGGCCTGGAATCTTTAAGCAGCTTCTCATTTCTCAAATAATCGTTTAGATTTTACCTTTCCCTACAGTCTTTAAGTAGTTTAGTGAAGCAGGAAGGATATTTTCTATTCTTTTTTATTTAAATGGCCTCAACTAATATGAATGAAATTTGACATTAGTACAAATTAAAAATCCGACATCAAATTTATTTGTCGTTGGCAGTTTTGGTGAAAGTAGGCAGAGTCGATTATGCTGGAAACCTTCCCTGTTATACGGACAATAGACTAGCAAATGGTTTGTAACTTCAGAGCTGCCACATATGGTGCAGACGTAAGACAAAGCCTTCCCAATAGAATGAATGAACTCTTAGGTCGTTAGTGAGGTGCTCAATTCAGATGCGCAAGAGCTTCCCACCATGAGTTGCTTATTTTGATTGATTCCCAAAGGCAATTCCCTAGGCTTCACACCAGCGTTAGTCGATAACAGGTGCTACCTGATGATGTCATCGGTTCCTAGCTTTCCTCCTAATCAATTTTACTAACAAATATTCTTTCGATAATTTTTTCAAGATATGTGCACCAAATTTCAGCTCAATCCATCCATAGCAAATATGATCGATCTTATAAGAGGGGGTTCCATATTTGAATTCAAAATGTTTCTTGTACATCACAGCAAAGCGTAGTAGTAGATATGTTTGGCAAGTACGACAGAAGTCGACTCAAGAAATTAACGGAAGTTGGTCTAGGTTGCAGTTAAAATTCTCTGTTTTTAATCTTTTTTTAATGACGTATACCTACTTATCACATTAAACAAGGCTATAAACGTTTAACCTGTTTTGTTTAATAAATCAATTGTCTGCTGAACAATATCGAACTTAATTTTCTTATAACTTGTACAGCTGATCAGAAATCTGATGAGGATAGGGCCGACGAGAAGCCGTCCAAATTTCCTTTTCTACGAAAGAAAGGTAGTGTTGACTTTTTTTAGATTTGACACTAGCCAATAGAATTACTAGTAGTATTACTTTTTATTTTATTTGCTTTGTAACGTATTTTTAATCAGATCAACTGGAAACGTTCTTTGTGGTTTATTTATTTATGCCGCCTTTAAACCTAAACATACCATATTTACCTAATAGGGCTTTACAATAATGTTTTGAGAATTCATCACACAGAGAACTTTCTATGATCTTTGCCTCTTAGATATCACTATTTTCACTTTATTACTCATAAAATTAATAGTAGAATAGTTTTTGTATGCATTGATTTTTAATTTTTTTTTTTTCATAAACATTTTTATTTTGAGACTAGTTAGAGTACTACGTATTTTGTATTTAACTTTAAGGCATTTTTGAAATTCAATATATAGTACTTAGGTATACTTAGTATTAGTTTAATGAAATTTGATCTCTAGACTATAGAGCGAGATTAACAATCCACTGTCACATTAAATCAAAATTTGTTCCCGTAGTTTTGTTTAGATACTTAATATGTCTAATAATACATACATCAATTAAGTTATTGATTTTTATTATGACATATGAATTTTAATTTTAGGCTAGTTTAGAATTTCAAAGCTATTACTTCTCATACCAAATTAGCCAACATAATTAGATGGTTTTCTAATATGAGTCCATAATTCTTAGCAATAACATTACGATGGTTATTTTTTTTAAACTTTGTAAATTAAAAATATATCTCCATGGCTACAAGTTATGTGTTTTTCAGTAAATAAAAGCTTAAGTTACCATATCTGGCTAAAATAGAAGCCCTAGTTACCTAGATGCAATATGATTCATTATCTCATGTGTATAATTTGACAAGAAGAAGCTCAAAAATGTGTTAGTCCAAACTTTGGTTTTGGGTGTTAGCCCTCAGTAACTGAATGAATGACCTAATAAGCATCGACTCATGCTATATCTAATTTGGACCTGAGTTTCCTAACAAACCACTTTCTTTACCTTTGATCAAAAAAAGATTTAGAAATTTTGATTATGATGATCACCTATTAAATCAATACTAGATAGTGTTTGATTGGTGAAGGTACATTAATATAAATTTTTATACATGGTGGCGCAGAAGTCGCACTCCTTGGAGATATATACAAAATCTGCTACTTATAAGATAATTGGGTAATTTTTCTGGGACGTATGCAATCCATAAATGTAGATCTAAAAAAATAGCTTTACTCCAAGAATAAATTGCTGGAATTTCCAAATGCAGAAATTTCAGGAATTATCCTTTGATAACGTTTTTGTCTTACATGGTGTACGTACATTAATGTGATGGCCGAAAAATTAACACAAGAAGAAGGAGAGGAATTAATTTTCATGTTTGAACGTGATGGTGCTTCTAACCGATCTGTCACAGAACAATTTAACCGACATCATTCAAATAGACGTCAATTTAATTAGCGCACAGTGGGCAGGTTAATCAAACGTTTTAAAGAAAGTGGAAGTGTCCACGATTGTTGACGTCCAGGAAGACCAAGAAGTTCGACCGATGAAGGAATCATGAATTCAAAGATAAGTGGATTGGTAGACGCGGTACGATTGAATGACCACCTCGTTCACCAGATTACCGCCTCTGGATTTCTTTTTGTGGCGAGACATCTGAAGTCCGTCGTATATTGCCAACGTCCAAGAAATATCGACGAACTTAAAGAGAAAATCCGATTCCAGTGTACCAACATCAATGCCAACATGCTTAACTGTGCTGGATCATCCATCAGAAAAAGAGTACAAAATGCATTGAACTCAATGGTGAACAATTCGAACCCTACAAGTAAATTTAATATAGTTTTATATAAAAATACAACAGTTTTCATTTAGTAGCAGATTTTTTATATATCTCCATGGGGCGCAGTTTTTCTGCACCACCCTGTACATATTTCGACACTCTAATCAATGCCTATGTTTGTATATGTTAGCGGAAATAGGCATAATTTGAATTTATCCATAATTCCTAATTAATTATTGCATGTGTGTTAGAAATCTATTATGCTACGAGAGTCACCTATTTTTTGTGTGAAACTATCGCTCATCAATTGTTTATTCATTTTTGTGTAAATTTCTAGTGTGTTAAAAAATACATTATTGAAAATACCCAGAATTATAGATGAATACTAATTATGTGAATTCATTTGATTGAATACCTAAATATGATATCTCTTTGAGAACTACCACCCTGTTTCACTTTTTTTTTCAATAATTATGCTTAATCATTTCTCTACCTACCGAAATTTCAGCCAATTTCATCATTATAGCAAAACGTCTAGGTGAGATATTTTTCTGGATAAATAAATCAATTGTCCAGATCGGCTGGTTTTTGCATTGTTTTTTATTAATTTATAGATTTGGATTTGATTGAGAATTTTTTGCTTTTTATTCTATTTTTTTATAATTGGATTTATGTACAGTCAAAGAGTACCCTATAGCCAATTACTTACACAATTTGGCGCAATTATTTATTTAATTCTAATTTAACCTATGCGATACTTTGGGGGGATGCTTTCTAGTGGAAAATGAAAATGTGACAACAATTTGGTTTACATTTCAGCTTGAAAGTACACTGTCATTGATGTCAATCGTGCCAGTTGACGAAAACCGACTAATAGAATAAGCGAATATTTGTTTTAAATATTGTTTATATGCCTACCTACAAGCTGAGTGACACCAAATTGGTACAGCACTTTTACCAATTATTTCCTATTAATCGATTAAACTCAAATAGGGTATACAACCATGAGGTGCTTGAGGAACAATTGGACGACTAAATAATATGCCTCTATATGACGTCATTAGGTCGATTGATTTCAAACATGGTGTCTATTTAATACAAATGCAAAAAGAATTGTTCTAAAATATTGTTTGTTATCGAGTTAAATATATTTGATTGAATTTCGTTTTTAAAAAAATCAATGAATTGTCTGCATTGAAAAATATTGCCTTAGTTTTGTTTCCAACCAGCAGATTCCCAGCATGCATGGGTCCGATAGAAACGTTGATTTTGATAAATAAATGAATTTAATATAATGAATGATCCACACAAAGGATTAAAATTGTCTCTAACTTAAAAGAAAGCTATTGATACACACGTTTTTTAAGCAAATTTGGGAACTATACTTTACTTTTGCCTCCAACCTATCGTCAGCTTTCAAGCTAGACGTGGTGTAAACGCTGATTTTTGTAATTGAACCAATTCCATCTACGGATCGCTGGTCCAACGCGCTAACCACTGGACTACTGCGTCTATAAAATAACGATCACAATGGAATTTATTGCTATCTAACTTGCTTGCCTGCCCTTAATGGGGTTCAGCCAATTAGATTTCTGAATGTTGGCTTCCTTATGTCAGAAATGGATTGTCATTTTAATCTTAGGCCTCTATAGTACCCAGGCATGTGATTTACACGGCATTTTCTACTTTTTGAGGTCCTCAGACTGCCATTTTGATTTATTTTTAGGCCTACTTTGTTCCATTTTGTTATTTTACTGTTAATTTCCGACTTTTTAATGATGCCTCAGCAGTCACATGCCTGAGTACCAGAACATAATTCATAGTTTTCCATGATCATAATAAGTTATACAATCTGATGTTTTGATCTTCTACTTTTTTTAAAAAAAATCCTAAATGTCTGGCACAATTTGCATTAATTAGAATTTAGAGTTTTTATTTCCATTAACCAGAATGATTGTTTTATTTTTTTTACAAAACAGAGAGGCACATAAGTAACTTTTGTAACTGTAAACACACCGAGTTTTCAAGCACACAGTACCTACCTATGTATATTTAATTGGGATAAATCACTCAACATGCACAGTATTTTTGCCATGAATGCTTGTTGCTTAGAAATGATTATGATATCAATGTCAGTTAGTCTGCAATATATCTAGCTATTGGTCTGTTCATTAAAACAGCAAGTCCTATAGGTATTATAATAACATTTAATCTGCTAAACATTAGGAAATTAATACATATTTTTAAAAGAACCTTTTATTATTAATGTTTATGTATCTGTAAGTTTTTTTACTTTTTAATTTCCTTGATCACGACAGCTCAAATTTCAATTTAATCTTGTTTGTTGCAGTTTGCATTTACTTACAATTGTTTGTTGGTGTTTATTTATTTTAAAATTAAACTGACAATTGAATCTACCTCTAATTTTGTTTTGTTTCATTGATTGATTCTTTGTTTGATTTAACAAAAATTTCCTTTATTTTACTTGTTTTATATTTTTTGGTATATAATGTAATTAATTTCAATATATTTTTTATGTATATACATACCTACCTAGGGAATTGGATTCATTTCACATTATCACAAATCAATTTTCTTCAATGGGATTTGATGTTTTTCATCAATTCTGCTAAGTAAATGAATCTTTATTATATCTACGCTTTCAATCTAAATGTATATCATCGATTTTTTTTTCTATTTGGAATAACATTAGGTACTACCTATTTGTAATCCGTAATTACATTTTTCCTAAGTAGAATCTTTAAAATTATCAACTTTCAATATAATTTATACATATCTATGTACTAATACCCCTGGGACGTTTTTGAACTGTTTCTTTTCTTAGTTCGTAGTACTTTGAATAACTTTAAAAGACTACTTCTAAACCTTTGTTCCTCGCCTTTTTTCTATATAGAAAAGAAACAGGTGAAGTCCACTTTTCAGCGTTGTGAGGAGGTGCTGCCCGATCACCTGATGCAAGAAAGTGAGCAAAATGGAAAGGAGCCAGAAACTGAGCAATTCATTGATAAAGAGGGACGACCCAAACTCAGTAGACAAGAGAGCAATCTCGCTGGATTATTAGGAGCTACAGGAGAAGCCAGGTAGGGCCTAGCGAATATATCTCAAGACAGCCTTGAAAAAGACTAAATAGTAGAATTCTTATGGACATAGTATTGATTTTTATAAAATTTATATACATATGAGTACGTGCAGCTCGTTTTGTTTTTATGACACAAGATAGATATTTATTGATTGCAAAAATATTTACATCATTGTACATAGATGTATAACTATGTATTACTAGTCCTGTTTGTCAACGCTTGTTTTCTTAAATTTATTAAGATTCCAATTTGTTTCCGAAAATAAAACGAAGTTAGTTTATAAATAGCACAACTTTTGTAAAATCATATGAACAAAAAATTAATAAGTCTCGTTCAAAGTTTTCGTTTATTGTCAAATAAAGTTCTTCAGGAATAGTGAAACTGAGATTTCAAAGTTTACAAAATTATAAATAGGTACAGTAAAAGAATATAGAGTAATATACAATAAATAATTAAGTGATTAGAAGATTTTAAGAAAGAAATAAGAACCAGAGTTAAACAGTTGGGAATTTAAATTAGGTTTAGTTGATTTATGTGAATGGCTTCTTTTATCTTAAGCAAAAAATCATTATTAGCAATATCTATAATTTTAAAATTGACAATTTAAAATATGACAAAAAATTGGAGAATTTGAGTTTTTTACTTTAAGATGTTCTTGAATCCGTTTTCCAACATAATGTTTTGGCTTTCCAATATACGAAATATCAGGATCTCACTGACAAGTATATTTATATACAACGCCACTTTTCAATTGGAGTTCAGTTCTATCTTAAAGAGAAAAATTGGAGCAGATTCTAAAAGATTTAAAATAGAAAGAAATATCAGAATCAACAGACTTGAGAATGTGAGAGAGTTTCTTTTTAAAGTTAAAGATTCAATATTTATATAGGGTATGCCAATATATTTTGAAGTTTTTTTTAATCTTTTAAGTGTTTGCTATCTGTGAATATTTTATCAAGAAATCTGTTTAATAATTTAAGATAAAAACCAATTGGGATAATTATTTTTGGATATATTAATAACTTCTTTAACAAAAAGTTTCAAAGAAGAACATATATTAAAAGCTCTATGTAAAATACATAATTGAATTGAACAGCAAGAGTTGAAATCCAGAAAAAGATTAGTGTAAGTTGGTTTCCTATATACTTCAATGTCAAAATTATCATTTAAATTAATTTTAATTTTAGTATCTAATATATGTTCTTATTTGAAACTTTTTGATAAAGTTATTAATATATCCAGTAGCTTAACAAAAAATAACTATCCTAATTAGTTTATCTCTAAAATTATTTACAAATTTCTTTATAAAATATTCACAGATAGCAAACCCTTAAATGATTCCCAAAAAAAACTTCAAAATATATTGGCATCCCTTAAATAGGTATTGAATCTATAACTTTAAAAAAGGAACTCTCTCACATTCTCAAGTCTGTTGATCCTGATATTTCTTTCTATTTTAAATCTTTTAAAATTTGCTCCTATTTTTCTCTTAAAGATAGAACGACTCCAATTGAAAAGTGGTGTTGTTTATAAATATACTTGTCAGGGAGATCCTGATATTTCCGATATTGGAAAGACTAAGCGTCATCTTGGAAAACCGATTCAGGAACATCTTAAAGTAAATAACTCAAATTCTCCTATTTTGTCATATTCTAAATTGTCAATTTTGTGCTAAACCTAAATCCAATTTTAAAATGATAGATATTGCTAATAATGATTTTTTGCATAAGATAAAAGAAGCCATCACATAAAATCAACTAAACCAAAATTAAATTCCCAACTATTTAACTCTGGTTCTTATTTCTCTCTTAAAATCGTCTAATCACTTAATTTATTTATTGCATATTTCTGTCTGTCTATGTGGCGTCCTCGTTGCCAAGGTTAGCATGCACTATTAGCTTCCACTTCGTTTGGTCCTACGCTTGTCTCACCAGTTCTTCTGTGCACCTTGTTTTCCCCCACTTCATCACGTCGTCCCACCACATCCTTCTTGGTCTGCCTCTATATTCTTTTAATGTACTAATTTATAATTTTGAAAACATTCCTGAAAAAGTTTATTTGACAATTAACGAAAACGTTTGAACGAAACTTATTAATTATTTGGTCTTTTGGTTTTATAAAACGAAGTTAAATACGAAACGACCTATATGCTACGTTTTAGTATGTCCCTGCGCTATATGTCTATGAAATTTTCCAGACCCTTTTTAATTAAATTAAGTCTCAATAGTTTAATAAATAGTTGTTTATTTTAATTTTAATCCTTTTGATTAATTTAAATTCTAATGCTATTCATCGAGATATTTAAAAATACATTTTGTATTTATTTATCGTTATTTGAAAACTTATTAATCAACATTAGGACTAACTAATATTTATAAACAAATCAATAAACCTCTGCTTACATCTTTCTGCTCAGTATCGCCAAATGTAATGAATATCACGTGGACGTTTTCGTAGAAGGACTGGGCCCAGGACAGCTTGTGGGACGACAGGTCCTTGGAATGCCGTGTCTAGGAGAAATACAGCTGTCCATAGTGGACCGTAAAGGTCATCTAGAGGTCGAGATCATAAGAGCACGCGGATTGGTGCCAAAGACTACCAAAATGTTGCCTCAGCCCTACGTGAAAATTCATCTGCTTGAAGGCAATGACATTGTGGAGAAACAGAAAACAACACCTTCTCTCAGAAGAACTCTCGATCCTCTATATCAACAACATATATCCTTTTCTTCGTCTTATGCTGGGAAGATTTTGCAGGTAAATATTACGTAATATCGGTACTTGTAATACCTAAATTAAAGAAGTACTTTATGTAAAAATTATTGTCTATATTTAAACTCAAACACGTATTTTATGTAAGGAAACTATTTGCACATTTATCAAAGAAATATATAATTTTGTTATCACCATTAGTAGCAACAATTTTGCCATCACATTTCTTTTGTTTCTAGCAGGAGAACTGCTTCGTGGAAACCATTTCTTATTCTGGGCTGCTTCAGCTCAATCGTATTTGCAATCATTTTTAACAAACTTTGGTCAAAGGTATTAATTTCAGGACCCATCAATGGTTGTTATGGAATTTCTACTGTCGGATAGTTTAAACACCATCAATTAAAACTTTATCATGATTGATAGATACTGAAAGAATGAACATTATCCGTTAAAGAAACCATATGCCATATTCTTCACATCTGAAATCTTTCAACATGTATCGTCGCCTTCGTTGATGGTTTTGAGAATTTCATTGGAAAATATGAAATGTTGTGTATGAATCCTGTATTTCAGAAAAAAAACGAACTCTAGCTAAAATACATAGAGTTTATTTGCATAATTAATTAGCAAATCACTATTAAATGTTGTCATTATCATCGATATTTCTGGCAAGAGAGCCTATTTACAGCACAGTGTACAATGGACCATAGAAATAGATTACCAAGTCTCATCCCCTACTGCAATGTAATATTACGGTTTAGAAAGCTGTGCCGCAATATGCCATATAGGCAGAGGGCCGTATAGCACCGGGCGCCAATATACCAACTGGGCCACAATATGCCTTTATGGTATATTGCGGCTCAGTTAGGATATTGGAAAAAATGGACAGTCATAACACAATGACATTCAAGAATTGTCTTTGTAGGGTTTCTAGAACTATTTACCTCCAATCCTTTTTTTCTTTCAGATCAGTATTTGGGGAGACTATGGACGCATTGACAAGAAGGTATTCATGGGCATGTGTGATATAGTGGTGGACAACCTTGACCTTTCTATGATAGTGTTTGGCTGGTACAAACTCTTTGGTATGATAGCATCCAGTGCTCTACATCACCATCACAGAAAGACATCAACCTCTTCGTGTGACTCGACGTGCAGTGCCAAAAAATAACCGCCACCATTCTCTTTAATCTGAATGTGAACTATCTCTGTTCTCATGCACATTTTCTAGTCATTTTCCTTCATTATCTTCCGTTTCGCCAAAGTAATCTATATTATTACATTTCTTTCTGGTTAAAGAGAACAATTTTTAATTACTTGATATTTGTTTTCAGGTTTAGCTCAACTGATAGCTGGTTTATTATTAGAAAACAAAATGTCAGTCTGCGTATTAGAAAGTGAACTAACAGTATCAAATTATTACAATTAGGTTTCATGTAATATTTCAATTTGGATAGCTTAAAATAATGGTTTACAATTTTCCCATGCCGAGCATTTTATTGATTACAACAAGAAAAAATAGTTGTTGTTTTTTTTATTAAAAGAAAACACCAGAGCTTATCTCTGGATATTTTTCTTACAATTATTAGAAATGTGTAGAAAATATATAGTTAAAACTATACATACACTTCCAAGTATTTGTTTTAAACGACGTATTCAGACGTAGTATTAAGATCAAAAAATTTTTATTCATTTGATATGTTACTGTTTTTGAAGATACTAAATTGTTTTGACTGTTGCAACTGCATACATAAGTTTGGCTAAATTGCATCTTAGTATCAATATTAGGTATGTCATCCGATACTGCTGTCAGATACCTAATGATATTTACTTGTATGATTATTGAGTTTCCAATAAATGGTTCAGATGTATAGAAAATTTCTAGATAAACTATCAAATGCTGTAAAGGACTACATAATATGCAGATAGATTGGATTGTATTTTCTCATTCTAATATATTTATATAGATTTTGGACTTTATGATACATGTAAGTGTGATTTCGACCATTGGTTCTTTTATCATTTTGTTCCCATTCCTATTATATACATAATATGTATGTATTAGTAAATATTATACCCCTATCTTTCGAACTTCACATTATATTGAAACGTTGATATCTGGCTGGCTCTGATATCATAATATCCTATTTTAAATTCTACATTATATTAGGTATGTATGTATGTATACTAATTTTCTAGAAATTTTGCTACATAATCTTATAGATTTGAATAATATTGTATAACCTCTTAGAGCGCGTTACACATTATGCAAATATTCTTTGTAATATTTTCTATTAAATTCAAGCTTTTATATTCCTATTACATATATGTAAGTAACGCAATAAATTCATTCCAATATTGTTATAAATAATGGGAAATTTTTGGTAAGGAAAATTTATTTTCGTTTTGCAATTACATATGTAAGAAATATTTACTATTTATAAGTATTATATGACGTATAATTGTATTATACGGAATCAACGTCTTGCAGCATAATATTACAACTTGTATTAATATTCTTATCATTTTATAGGAACAGTGCTCTTTGTATTATATACATACATAGCCCTTACTAACTTTGCTACTTTGTGGTATCAATTGAGCGAGGTTACATAATGCCAATTTGTTATTAATATGCTCTATGTTTTTGACTGCGTTGTACAAATTAATCATTAAACACAAATTGGTTCTCAACTATTTTATATTTTAACATTTGAAAAGTGATTTTATTCTCTTTGAGCTCAAATAGTTGGCTTAAGAAACCTCCCGAAAGATTTTATCAAATGAGCCAATTTGTACTTTATTCCGTGGCGGTGGAGCGAAAATAGTTTTAATTAGAATACAATAAGTATTACATACAAAATGTAAATGAATAAATTTCTACACAACTTAATACAAGTGTAGTACATCTTGTATTTATAGTGTTGTTTTCAGATTTTTCTGTGTTTCAATTTAAATGAATTAATCCCAAAGCATCCGCTATGTTTCCAGGGCTTCGTACGCTCCGCTGCTACTATTAATTATGCCTACCTATCAGTTATAAAATAAAAGTTAATTATATAACGCCCACCATATATAACACACTGCTTATTATGAATACATATAGATGTTTCTGCCAAATGAATAAATGCAAAGCTATTATATAAGAAAAAATGTACATAGGTAAATTATGGAAAAACCTAGAAAAATTATGAAACAGAAGGTAGACATCATATATACAGAAGGAATTGTTTGTTTTAGTAAATGAAGACATTTTGACAAATTCAACGGTTTGCCTAGTGACAAAATAGATTTATATTAAGAGTGGGGAATATTAGCCCTCTTCGTTGAAGGCAATATTTTTTTGTACCAAAACAGACCGCCGCTGTCTTTGCCCGCTCGGGTCATGGAAGAATGGGCAAATACTGGTGAGAAAACTTTCATAAGAAGTGAACTCTTCTAAACGGACCTGCTTGCTCATACTTGATCTTGGTTTTGAATTGTTTTCTATGGGATATTTTGACTCAATTACTTAGTAACGAGATAGTCTTCTGTGTATAAAAGATGCAATGGTGGATGAGATTTATTGACTTGGAAAATGCGTTTATTTCTGAAAATAGTCTAAAAGGAAAACTGACAATTCAATTGCTTGAAATGAAGTTTTTGCGAAATTTTTATAATTGTTTTGGGAACAGGGTTTTTCTTAGCTTATCGATTTTTATTTTGAAAAGAAAAGGCATTTTTGCGGGCACCTCTACGTCAAAATCTTGCTTATCCAAGATTTCAACTGACGAACTATGTAGTTATAACGGACATTTTAGATTTATTTTGGCGTTTTTATAAACAGGGATAATAGTTGTAACTTTTATAGATAAGACGCTATCATTGCTTTGCAATTTTAATGAACTACAATCTGTTTGAACAATTGATCTCCTAAAAATTATGAGCAAATATATTTTTTCAGTTGATAAATAATTTTAGCATAAGCACACGTCAGAGCCCTTATACTCTGAAAATGAATGTTAGTTGTATTTTAATTAAATCAGTTTTTATCATTTATAAAATAAAAAAAACATTACATTGATAAATTTTTCATAAATTTCGATTCAATAGCTTTCTAAATATCCAGATTTGTGCTTTGCATCTTTTTTCTAAGCAGAATATTCCGTTGTAAGCATAGAAATGTACATTTCTATGGTTGAAAGTTGTACTAACCGATACAGTTACCTGATATGAACATTTTGTTCTACCTTCTGTTTTTGGAATTTTTGATTATTTTCAACTAATAACATTATAGGCAAATGAAATAAAGTACATGAAGTTTTTTTATCATTTTTATATTGAAATTACTCGATAAAAGATATTTAAGACTCATAGAATTGGACTACTATAGCGTAAGTAGTCTTAAGACTACATATATACAAAACGACTTTGTTTTCAATGTTTTGCATACTGTGTCGAATGATTGATATCCACCTAATTGATTTTTTTAAATTTCGGCTGGTTTGTATGTTAGATGATAGAGTATTTCTTGTGATAGCTGAGACTATCTGTTTTGTTTAGATATGTTGAGCGCCATAATAAAAATCTATATAATATATAACTCTTTTTTTATTTAACGGGTAATTTAAAGTTGCTAACACCCGATGGAGAAAAGTAAGCCACCATCTATAATTTTCACATTTTATAATAATGCTAATTTTAACAGTCCCTATCAGAAAAAAGTATAAAAGCTAAATTTTCCAAACAACCTTCACATTTAATGTTAGTCACCATGATCTTGGATAATATAATATAAAATAAAATGGACAAAAGATCAAAAATATAATGTTA
>JAUYWI010060156.1:0-16040 GCA_034780595.1 Parotoplana pacifica | reverse complement strand
AAAAATTATCAAAATGCACTTACAATACTTCAACATAACAATGATGATAAAATAAAATTTTACATATATAAAAATATATTTTTCAGGTTTTTTAGGTTTTGTTATGTATATTTAGGCTTTTTTTAGGTTTTTGGCCAAATTCATGTAAATTTAGGTTTTTTAGGTTGAGTGGGAGGCCTGCATTCTCTCTCTGCCATACATTTCCAAGACAACTTTTAGCGCTCTCTTTACCTCGTTCCTTCCACTTTGAGATTCCATGCTATTTTTAACACCACTATTCTCTTCCTTCTCTGGACATGACCACACCATCTTAAACAACTCCATCTCACTACCTCTTCAATGGACTCTCGCAGACCAAGCTTTTCCATCAACAGTTCTCTATTTATCTCATCCCGCTGCTAACTCCACATATCTTTCTAACCATAGCCTTTTCTGTCCTTCTTAGGATATTTTCTTCTATTGATCTTACTACCCATGTCTCTGACGCATATACAATTACTGGTCTAACGTATGTGCTATAAGTCAATCTATAGCCGCACTGCACTGATTCCAGATCTCTAAACCTTTGCCAGCCAAATCTCACTCTCTTTGTTACTACCAGTTCGCTGCCCTCCTGCACTTAATTTCTCGCTAATCAGTAATTGGCTTGGAGATTCGTATTACGAAGAAGAGGCAATAAACTCATGAAAATGTTTCTTTGCCACCACTATCAAAAATGTATTTTACACCAAAAATTGTTTTTTTGTTGTATTTTTATGATCGACTTCATCATTCTTTGGTCCAAGCAAAGTTCGTTTGTACAAATTGCAAATCAACCAAACAATGTCTTTATTGGCATACGTCATACTAGTAAATGCCATGACCCATTCTTCCGGTCAATTATAATAATTATTAATGGTATTGAAGAACAGCTGCAGGTGTTATCGAGATGTTAGTTTTTAGTCAATTAACTATATAAAAACGACTTCACTGTAGACATTTACTATTCCAAATCAAGCTACCTTAATACACTTTTTAAAACTTTTATGTACTAAGATTAATATTATTAAAAAACTAGATAGGTAAAAAATCACATGTCATTTGTACGTGATATCAAGCACACAACTTCCTATTATATGCATAAATTAGCTCTCTTATGGTCTAAAACTACACTTAAATGCTTTTAAATTAGAATCTACGTCACATGTACTTTTAAGTAAATTAGTTACCAACAATACTAAAATCTTTGGGGAAAATATTTATAACAAATGTCACTTTTACACCAAAATACATGCAGAGCGGTAGGTACCAGCATATTAAGGCTTTATACAATAAACTGCTTAGTCAAAAGCAATAGTTAAGTTTTGAAAAGCACTTAGAAATAAGTTTCATATTACAGCATCAAAATTGAAGCCAAAAGTCTGTTCCACATACATAATGTATATATAATGGTGCTAAATTCTAATCAAAGATCTTAAATGTATCTTTCAGATACCTACAATAATCTATATAGAATGAATAAGTTTCAAATTTATAGCCCATATAAACAAACAAATGCTAAAATCATATTAGTTCCATTTTACACATTATAAATAAGAAGAAACAATTTCTATTTCTAAAATTCGAAGTCTACAGATTAGCCCTATATCCATCTTCCTGTATAGATGGAAGAATTTCTACCTGACGCTAAATTGAATTTGCTAAATTCAAAGTCAACTTGATTTTCAAGATATAATCTCATGCTGTAAGATTAAATTGTTTTAATGTGTACTGCATAAGGCGTCAGGAAACTTAATTAATTGTAAAATTATTCAGTTGCAAACGATATAAAAGTACTATATCACAAAAGATTGAATTTTATAAAACTTTTCATTCTAAAGACATTCGTTCCTACGTAGTAAGTCTAAAAAAACTTACCCACACACATTACTATTAGTCGCATTTTTAAACTAGAAAAAATATTTTTTGAAAATGGCATACGAGTATATCCTACTAAATTTAATTATCCAATGAATCGAATGGAAAGCAGAAACCTATCAAAAAACCATCCGTAGTAATCTTTTTTTTCTTTTTAATATAACTTGATATTTATATAACAAGTTCATTCCAACAAAAAAAATTATGAGTTTTTTGGGAGAAAATCAACTTCTTAAAAATAACATCTCACATCTAAAGAGAAGTTACTGAAGGAAATATTTCGAAAGAAATATAAATCCACTTCCTTTTACTTTGTGATTTGGACAAGCTCCTTATAATAGATAGAATTGTTGTTGCTGTATCTTATATTTCAATGTTCAACTAGAAAATAACATTACGGCACTTTGCACTAAAAGCATATTGATACAAAACATGCATAATATGCTAGAAATATAGCTGCCTAACTTTTGAATTGATACTTTCAATATCTCTAGGTTTGAAGCAGTCATTTAGAAACGATCAATCATTTTTTCTTCGAAAAATTTTAACGTCACAACACGAAAAACATATTCAAAGAAGGTAGTTTGGAACTCAAAATAACAAGCTTAGCTTATTGTCTATTTAGAGACAAACCTTTGTCGTTTATATAAAATAACTGTAAATATCGTAGCCTATATTTTTGAATATAATGTGTCAGACCTATATCTAGGATACATATATCGAGACTGAATTAGCTTTAAAGTTAGATGATTATTAGTAAATAAACGGATGCAAGTAAACTGAAACACAAACGTCGATAGTCCTATGCCTACACAAAATGACAGTACCTGAAGACAAACTAGATGACATTTTATATGTTCTTCTCCTAAGATCGGAAATATAAAACTGGCGGCCAAATTCCTCTGATTTTTAACACTGAACATGATTAGCTTCCTGGACAGCGGAGCACACATATTATTAGACAATAAATATCATCTGCCAAATCAAAAGAAAAACTTTTAAGAATTGAAAAACAGCTTCTACTTTGGCCGGGTCAAATGTGATAAATTAACTGATTAAATTCTAACGTCCAGTCAAACAAGCATTTGCCAGGTTAAAAATATATTTTTATCTTAGTTAGAGAATGAAAGCTATCTAATTTTACAGTATGATGGTTTTACATTAGCGATCTCTTTTCAACACAATAACATTGGATTTGTCAATTAATGGATCTCCTTGGGTTGAAAAAAACGTTAATTCTACAGTGATGTTTATTTAACACAGGTCAGTGTGTAAAGAGATAATTTAATTCATTATATACCAGCTTTGGTGTAAACATTCTATTCTTTGAAATCTTCTAGAGAGCAAATTTAATAAAAAAAATAATGATGTAGTATAGCACTGGATCTTTAAACATTATCACTTCCAAACAATGAGCCTTTGTTTCAAATTTGACATTTTATTGTTTTAAATGATAGAAATATGTTGTTTTTACTAGATTTGTCAATAATTCGACTTCTTATTGAAATAGGCATCTAGCAGAATAATTTTATTAAAGGAGCGGCGCTAATATATCCAAAGCAGTAGTTATTGAGCTATGCATTCATACAAAATGTATAAATCGATCATTATTAAATCTGATATAGGTAGGTACAAAGTAGCTACGTATATATCGTATAGCACTTCTATGTTCAATCTTAATCCACGAAATTTTTGTGATCAAAAATGTATATTATCCATCTACCGAAATAATAACATACTTAAGATCGCTAGATGGTTGAATGAAACAAAACTAATAATATACCTTCTAATCCTAGGCATTGATTTGATATAGCCAAACAAATTAAACCAAAACCTACAACAATATTTTGAATTAAATAAACGCTGAATTTCTATGTACAAACTTTTACTTGTTATTAATTAGGATTTCAACACCGAGTATGGAATAAGCTGCTACTTTATCCTCAGAGCAGGTAAATGTTTGACTACCTATAAAGTGAATCTCCACAAAATATCAATACTTGGCAAGAAGTTTGTAAATAAAATTTAATAATAAGCAACAGACTAAAAATATTGATTATAAATTGCAATACAGAACGTACTAGGCTAACTAGTCGGTTCTGGAGACCAAAGTGTGATCAAATAAAATAGAAGATGTATTTGAACTAAACAGACAGAAGTTCTCAATTTTGTTTTAAACACACCTACGTAACATGTTATTAGAAATATATTTACAAATTACTATTGATCTCTACTACATGCCTATGTAATTAACTAGATAGCGAATTCCTAATAGAACCATACAACTCCACATATTCAGCTAATTCGACAGTTTAATCGATGATTTTATCCTATAATCTATTACATCAACCAGCAGCAACCGCAATAAATTTGGAGCATTTAGACAGCATTAATAATAATTTCTATACAGGCAGTTGAAATATCCATCCAAATTTGCTATTCAAGACGTTGAGTTAAAGTCAGAGATATCAATTAAGTTGTGTTTTAAGCGGAAGGATGGCATACAGTCAACACAGAGCAATGAACACAATTGAAACATAAATGGTGGATGTTATAGAAAAGTTGAAACTGCTAACGGGAATAAGAATAGTGGCGAAAGCAATAGATCAATTCCAAAACAACAGATCTATGGTTTCACGGATTTGAAAGTTTCTAAAGCAGTAAATCGATAATGTCACTGAATTTAATACGTCATTATAGTTTAAGTTACAAACAAAAATAATGTATCTACTTATAGATATTTATGAATTAATCATAATTTCTAGTAGTAAGTTTGAATTTATTAGAACACAAATACTTTATGCAACATACCAAAAAAGTCACTTTAATCGAGGATAGTTAAAGATTACGCCAACTAATAAAATTCTCATTGCGGAGTCTAAACAAACAATATGAATTTGAATGCATTAAACTAATTAGTTTTCGAATAGTAGAAGGTCAAAAGCGGCCATTTTCAATGATCCTATAGAGTCCTCAAAGCAAGACTTTAACTTTTGTGCTAACAACCAGTTGAAAATTTGGCCTTGTAACATAAATTAACTTACATAATCGTAAATAAATTGACTGTAACTTTTGTTATACAATATCAATATCACAAATTATACATATAATGCTATTGTTCAGACAATTCAAGCTTAACCCAGTCCGAACATACCAACATTTTACTTTAGAACTTGTATCACTTATTTTTATTATAAGTACTAAATACAACTAGGGAAAGCTTAAGAACATAAGTGTATTGTGAGTATATCAAAAAGAAAAAAGATGGTTTCTTAATTAACTGTAAACGTTTTGTTGCAATAGATATAAAGATATCAATGTTGTAATTAAGATCTTTCTTCCTTATCCTCTGACCACGACAGAATGTTTTCAAATTTAAATGAAGTTTGCACATACAATGCTAGAATGGTAAAATAAAATAGAAAAAATATTTTAGTCATTTCTCATAGAAAGAACGTAAGACAAAATGTAGGTATCGTATACATATAAAAGAAACTACTAGTTGCTCTCGAGTTTAGACATGATAGAATGACAACTTAATGATTCAAATTACCCTTCTCAGGGATCGATTTAATAATTAGGACTTAAGTTTCAAATTATTTCTAACTATGAGAGACAGAGAGAAATGTGCGTGTCTTATAAAAATAAACGTCAAATTACAAAGTATTTTATCCTTAACATAATTTTAGATTCGGATTTCAAATGTGTAATAGTTCTTTTTAAAAAAACACAACGAAAAGATGCACATACCACTGAAAACAATTCTACCAACTTCTAGGTAACCACCCGTTCACAATAGTGTTAGATTAATTTTCAGTTGAAAATTGATCAATGATAACTTACCATTACTGTCAGTGTTCGTCCAGGTCCAAGCCCAACTCCAGGCAGGTCATTGTCAGGCTGCAGAGCTCGGATCCAACGCACCATAGAACTTAGACTTGGCGCACGAAACTTATGCCACCTTCCGCACATTGTGTCTGCACTACTTTCTGCAGCATCTTGGCGACGACCTTTGCAAATAAAAACCAAAACAATCGATTATATATATTTAAAATAATAATAGGTTTCTAAATATTATTTTACAAATTATGAGATCATCTCTCGATAAAAATATTACTGTAAATGAAAAACGTTTCCTATATAGTGTACTGTCTCTTGTAGCAGATAGTTTTAGAACCAAAAGGATGCAGTGCATTAATTCAGAATTTACTGTTCAGACAGGCGCCAGAACACCAGAAGGAAGAAGCTTGCAATAATAGCCATCGTTCAGAGAAAAAATTAACCAATATGACAAATACATCCTGATCAAAGAGACAAAGAACAGATTTGTTAGTAAATTAGTAAAATAAATAGTGACAGGGTGCGTGCCAGAATGTCAAAACTAATTTTATTAACACAAATAGAAATAGAAACTATCGGAGATCGGCTCCTATTGATTTTCAGATAAATTATAAAAAAAACTTTTTAGGATGAATTTTGCGATTTTAAGTTAGTTAATCCATAGATATCTAATATTGAAATGAAATATTTACATAGCAGCTGATTAAGTTAGCAAAATTGATATGATTATCAATACCAAAATCATAAATATTTTGTGAATATTGGTACTACCAGATACTTGTGGGAACTTTATAACAATCTAAGAAAATATGAGAAAAAGTATAGCAAACTCAAAATTAACCAACTAGTCCACAGCTTTGTTTACCATTGTCAAAAATGCTATCATTGGATATTACAATAAAGCTCACCAAATCCAGCCGGTCCACGTCTTCGACCTGATTTGTAAAGACTACCATTTCCACTTCCTCCAAGACAACGTCGGTTGCCACTCGAAACGCAGACAAATAGTTCGTCATCAGGATCAATAAAATCCTCATCATCGGCTTCTAATTCGCCCAAGAATTGCACAAAGAAGACCAACCGATTTTTGACAGAGGTGGAACTTGGTGAAAGATGCCAGGCTTCGGATGGAACAACACGAGCAGATGAAAACTGAAAAAAAAACAAGCAGACAAAAACCTGATTACTCAAGCTATTTTTAACAAAAACAATAGTTTAGTTTAATCAATATATATCAATATATATCAGGGACTTAAATTTCTGACATTGGATAAAGTTATGAATTTTTACTTGGCACAATAATAAAGTAGCAGATAGGAAGTATATAATCCGAATCGGAAGATGTACCATTCAAATATTATTTTAAAAATCATTTTCATATTTTCCCTATCTAAATATATAGGATTTGCAGATGGTCAATTTCTGACACAAAAAATATTATATCTTTTTTCTGGTCAATATTATTTATGAAATATTCTACAGTTGTTAAGAATCAAGTGGGAATAACCCATTAAACTATGATTGAAGAAATTCTACTCTTTGACAAATTTTAATCACTTTTTTTTACAAAAAGTGGCTCCCAGATTGCACCTAAATCTGATGCTTATTTTGTTGCTTCATAATTGTAGGTATTGTATAATAGGCCACATTATCAGTATTTCCCCTCCAGATTTGCATGCAAATCACTATGGGTCTGGCCAGACCCGGGTATATAATTTACCTAGTTAAATTAATTATGGAATAGTTAGAGAGATCGCTAAGTATACTTTAATAAGGTAGGTCTGCCTCGAGAAAACCTATTCTAACCTTACATTTAATAATTACAATGAACAAAGGAATGTGACATTACCTATTTTTTATTTCTTAATAAATGCCATTATTAATCATTGTTGGTGATTCAATAAAGCTGCCTTGTTAATTGTTCTCCTATGCTAACCTGGCACTACATTTGTGTACAGATCAAATTATTTATAGACATTTCTGAGTTGTGCTAATTTCGGTGCTTTAACTATTTTTTTAAAGTAAAATGATTTTCGAAAAAGTAAACCCCTTAGTATTTGTCAGTTGTTAATTTAAGATGTGAATTTTTAAAATGAAATTTATGAGCCGTTACAAATATGTAATCGCAATACCACTCATAGTTGTATTTATGAGGTGTCAGTAGTAATTCAGAAAACCTCAATTTATAATAGATCATAAGCCTTAATACCAAAACAAAAGATAATACAACTACATGACAATTCTATAGCGGATAAAAGCCATTCCACTTGTCTACAAAGAAAACAAACTTTTAACTAACAAAAATATTATAATACGTTGACAATAACAAACAAAACTATATAATGCGGCAACTATAAACGAATGATAAAATTGATACAAGTAAATATACATAGATCCTTTTCTGCTAAAAAACAAACATGATATAACTTAATGTAGCAAGATGAGAAAATATCAATAGACTCGCAATCATAGAAACAGACAGCCTATTGCTATGCACACAATTTATTACTTTTGACAAGTTTCTTAAATGGAAACAAACAAAAGAGGAAATATTAGTTTGTAATTAACATTGCCTCAATACAGCACTACACTACGCATGGTTTGTACAACAATTTAACTAATCTCCAATTCCAAATGGATATATTCTCTCTTCCCCCTTACTACGACCACCTTATAGCTGCTCATGTTCAACTTGTACCCAGAAAAAGTTTTAATTCGGCCACTACACGAAACGAACATTATCCTGCCTGCAATTAATGATTGCCACTGGTAGATGGGAGAAAGAACGTCTACTCTAGCTCTACAAGTTGATAAATTTTAAGCCTCCCTGGTCTGTATTTTGTTTCTTCTTGTGTCGTCAAGCGGTTTCCTACTTGTTGCCTTGTTGCTTTTAATCTGAACTATGTATAAAAGAAAGACGTTTATCCAAAAATGGGTGAAACAAAAATGTCATTTTACAGTGCAAAAGTATATAAAAAATAATTCGCACACATTATGTCAGTTCTACATATGTAGCGGTGTTTTCAATTCAGAAGGCTAGCTAGCTAGCAGGATCTAAACTGAAAAAGTAGAACCATTAACAAAATTAAACGATTAATAGTGCCAAGAAACATCATCGCAGCAGCAATATAGCTTATCTATGAATTCTATTATAGTCCGAGCCAACAAATCGATTACAGTGCCTGAAAAGATCTTGAAACAATTTGCGTCATTATTTTTTCTCAAATTTGCCCACTGTAGGCAGGATATTATGCATAATATACCATATGAGTATAACATTTAAATAGACAACTGATGTCGAAAGCTGACTGGCTAGCGATATCGTTATTAAATTAACCGTCAGAAATGTTTGTGATTTCTATAATTTCAGTAAAAAAAAAACAATACTTAAGTTGCCTCTGTTATTATGACATATTTTTACCAGAATATATAATACAAAGAAATTTGGTGTGTCTGATACTATGGGTCAATCGATACAAATCAATGTATGTCAATAGGGGAGGGGAGGCTAAGAAGGGGAAGTAAAATACTTAATATGTGCGGAGTGTACTAATATATGGACGCACGATAACATGAATATCTATCATCATTCAGTAATAATTTATGAATACATAAGGAAGTAGTCAACCTTAGATTACAGTAACTAATAACAAAGTATAGTCCAAATCTAAATCATCAAAATAATATATAAGGATCAGTTGAGGTTGCGTGTTAGTTTTAGTTGTCGGATTTTCGCTATATGCAGTCCGCTCGCTCCTATTATAACATGATGTCAAAAATGTCCTACATTTTGGATCATGACATTACCACTCCTTTCCAATTGCCTCATTACACTTGATAACGATTGCTGGCTAGGGCACAAAGCGATAGAATAGCACTATCGAGATTAAACTAGAAATAATACTTAGGAATACAAATATAAATGCTTCAACCAAAGGTTTAAAAATATATTTAACATTTTTAATTTAGTTGTCTCATAGTCCGGATATCTGGCTACTTCCCATACAGCATCAGTCATTTCTTTTTTTAAGAAGAGGATTTAAATTTCGTACCACCATTGTTACAAAAACAAGTGCTAAAACAGCCTGTGGTTAATAAAAAAATGGTCATAGACATAACAAACATATTAACCTCAAACAAAATTTAAATCCAACATAAAAAAACTGAAAACAAAATAAACAATTTGTGTATCTGTTGAATATATCAGATTTCAAAAATAGATACAGAAAATACATACATGTATGAATATTTACACATAAATCTTTTTTTTAATTCTGGAAATAATAAACTGTCATTGTTAGTAGAAAATATTATCCTTTTCTAATCTCACCCATTACAACGGAACAGAGAATCTTATTTCGCCTGGAAAGTTCGCTTCCATAACGTGCACTACAAACCTACATATAAAATTATTTTTATATAATTTTAAACACTAAATAATTTTGAATTACTCATATATGGGTACTATACCAATCTATGATAATGGTTTTAGCAATAAATAACTGATTAAGTTGCGGAAAAACAAATTTAATAAAGTAACGTAGTAGAAGTGTCTCCCCTGTGATGTCCGATGATACTGACTTACACCGTGTGTCGCTTACAAAATACACACACTATAGTGGGTCACAGGTTAAGGATCTTGTCGCTGTGATCGGCTACAGACGGCAGTCGGCCCAATGGATCCAGAAATAAAGCAGAAAAATCTAATCGAAACTCAAATGTAAAATACGTATACACAAAACTAAATGCAAAATAAAAACAGTCACATGTACATAGATATCGCTAGATATTTAGAGAATATTTTCAAATAATTAGTTTTCACATTTACTTAGGCCTTTTTCATTGATTTAAGTTCATTTTTACATCCAGTATCAATTCACTTCACTCACTATTTTTAGCATTTCTCATTCGGGAAAACTACGTAATTTGACAGCATGCGTAGTTAGACGTTAGGGGTTTTTATTAACGTTCGAACATTAATTGATGAATGTAGAGCGTAAATTCATAACATAGAATAATATAATGTCCTGTTTAAAGAAATCATTTGACAGTTTATTTTACAAAATGAAGGCTTTCGATTTGCTGGATTTAAGGAAAACTTGACAGATGACATACAACTAACAACAAAATGTTGGTAGACATTCAATTAAAAAAATCATTTAAAAATACTATATAGAATGTCACAACAGTAAATTATGTTCATAGGTAGTTGTGTTAAGAACAAACAGATGCGTAGTCTTACACTTTTTGACATTGAAACATTATTTTTATGTGCACATAAGAACGGTAGATAGTCATTAAATTGTAATAAAAACCCAGTTTCAAATAAAACAAGAAACAAAACTCTTATTTAAAAAATCGATAGCAAACGAAGGTCAAAATAAGCAGAATGTTTGAGAAGATTGATGATAATCTTACTGGTTGTTGAGAAATCTCGTCCTAAGATAAACTTGTTTCAATGACAGAATAATATCTAAAATTATTATTGCCAGACATAAGTTAACCCATTCAAAAAATAGGACCAATTAAGCATTTTCACTCTCGGTGTGTGTTAAATTTACGATCCAGATGATTCTTACTGCACCAAACATACAAAATTTAAAAATAATAAATAAAATCTGTCAAGCTTTCGACAGTACTAACATGTGAAAAAATATATGGTTTCAACATAAAAAGAGCATCTTTTCAAGATCAAATAAAAACTATGTAATCATATGCATTTGGTTCTACACCCAAGCTGAAACATGATAAGATGGTCAGTCAAGCTTGGCGTTTGAAAGTGCCATCTAGTATATCCGAAATCCAAATCCATGAAACAGACCAGTCAGAAATAAAAAATGTAAAGTTATTAAAATACAAAACAATAACAAGAAATATGATGCGGTACTTATGACCCTCGGCGGTGTTTTAACCAGTTTTATGTGTACACAATCGTCACTCTTACCATAAACTAGTTATTATTCCAAAATGTAAAAGGCTAAATAAGAACTAGTTGAATTAAAAGTCAGATCAAAATCAATCTTTGTGATGATGGAATCATTACATTAATACCAACAAAGCATATTCTTTATATAAGAAATGTAATGGTGATTGAAGAACCAATATGACAAATAATACCAAAAATATCATAATTGCGTTATTATAAGAAATATTATTAGGAACAACTACATTACTGCAGTTTTTTGTTAGTCTACCAGAACTAGTATTACTCAATTTGTTGATTAAAATAGTTAATATTCTGGGAAAATTGATAGTATTATAAGTGATAGAATGTGGTGTAACTATATGATAATTATTACAAAATCTATCTTTATTAGTTTGCTGATAAAATGGATTACTGTCCGTATCATGAATTTGTTTGATGATGTAATTAAAGTGATCATCACTAGCCAAAAAGGAATATCAATTGGAGCAAATGTATGTAGTTGCAGAAAGACCACTAAATTTATAAAATCAATACTAATGATTTTAAGGAAAGCTTAATGAATATATTGTTGTTCTGTAGTATCAAAGAAATCATCATAAGATTTTAATAAACTAATAACATTCTTGATAGAATTATCTGAACTATTATTAATATTAGTAAGAAGAGAAATAAATTCATTTTTGGATTTTAAATAATCCTTAATATTAAGAAAGTTGAATATTTGGATTAAACTATTTAAATAACAAGTATTACCTAAATTATGTAAATCTTTTGGAGTATTGTGACAAAGGGAATTATTAAATGTAGCAGAATTAACAGCATTTACAGAATTGTTAGCATCAGAATTATAAGGAATAGTAAGTATAATGAAACGAATTAATATTAGTCTTATATTCTGGAATATTAGATATAGCATCATGAATGGATAAATTAGATTCAGACTTAACATCAATATCAAATTGGCAGAAGCTAAAGGATTAGAAATAGTATTAGAGATGGGTTTTGAAGTGTAATTAGCTAAATTAAAATTGAACACTAAATTCATATATATAATGATAATTTAGCAATAATATCTTTATATGTATTACAAAGCATACTTAATTTTCTTAATAGAAGTTTAGATTATAACCTCTTATCAATTACTGCCCCATCCATAAGTGTCTCTTTTAAAGTTCAAATGGAACTATTTTTAGAATGTAATTGAAACGCCTATGGTCAACCCAAAAATAATCAAGTACCTACAAACCATCTAACAAAAACTAAAATATTACTGGTTGAAAATCCGAAATGTTGTGTAGACGATAGTAATAAATATTATTCATTGTACATATAAAAATACAGGCCATTCCATTTCTAAAATAAACAACGTTGTTTATCAACCAAAACTCACAGCATTGCATTGTTTCCATGAAAATTTTTGATAACTTGTTGTTTGAATAAACAGGTTAGCTACTCCGACTCTGAACATATAATCCACAGAAAAGAAACCATTTTCAATCAATAAAAATAATTACTTCCTTTATTGACACAACAAAAGGAAATGCTCAAACAAACAGTATATTATTCCTAGTCTGTTACTTATAATTTGATGAATTCTTTTAAAAATTTTAATAGACTATTATTTCTCTCAAGAAATAAAACCAGCGTCCCATAAATAATAGATGCCAAATAATTAGATTTAAAATCTAGATGCTTTTGGCATATTTTAAGATGAATGATAGTTATATATCGATATACAATAAATCATCATATAGAATGACATACGAATTAAACAAATATTGCAGAACTATTGAAAAAAATACAGCACTTGGATTTTAGATTAACATTTTAAAACCTATTCTATTAGTACTAAACTAACACTTGTTACAGCTATGAATGTAAAAGAATAGAAATAGAACTTACCACTTTGGCAAAATTGTCACTTGTTTGGCTGTAAAGTTCAGTAAATTTGCCATTCCGACGTAATACAAGTACCTCCTTACGCCAACGACGACATAGGGGTCCTCCAACTCTTCTCCATAAGCTCTCTTCTAAACCATTTAGCTCACGACTGTCTTCCCATTGGTTGGCTGAAGCAGTATCAGTAGGTTGGGTCATTGGCGAACACAATCTATTACTGGGCAATGGTTGTAATTCATAGAACTAGAACAAAAAGTGAAATAACAAGTGAAAGTACATAGCTATAAAGCAGTAGTACACAATATATTATACTTATATTGGCATTTATTAGCTAATTATGCATTATGCAGTTTTCATGAAATCAGGACCACTAAAAATATTCCCTATAAATATGATGAATTCTGATATGCATATACACCAGTGTAAACTTTTAATTTATTACAAAGAATACTAACAATGAAAATAACAAAAGAAAATCTATACTGTACTAAAATTCAGACATTACATATTAGCAAATTCCAACACCTACTTTTGATTCTATTATATGTGCAGGATTCTAAAGCCAACATGAAGGGAAGATTTGTCTAAAGCAGGTTCCATAGAAAATGATGCATTAGAAAGAAGTCTCTCACCATACCTGACAAGATTTCCAGAAATGGATTGTCTCTCAGTGTCATTATTGTCTTCTCTATTGGAACACTACTGCATTTGGTTGCATCAAGACAAAATTATTGCTATGTTCATCCTCATGGGGTTACAGGTCTTCAACAGCAACATTAAAAAAAAACCAAGCAGGTTTCAGAACCAATCGATCTGTGGAAAACCAGCTCCTCCGACTTGTCCAAAACATTAGTGATGGCTTCAAGAAAAAAATACACTTGTCCTGTTGGATTATCCAAAGTCTATGGTAAAGTCTGGCAAGCTGGCCTACTCCTGAATGCGACTAACTTAGGCATTGGTACTAGAACTGTCAGAGAACCCCAGGCTTGGCTTGCAAATAGAATAAACTCTGTGTGGTTTGAGGGTACAAAGAGCAAGAACAAGACGTTTAAACGACTTCCATAAGGGAGTTGCTTTTACATATATTATTCCTATCTATATTAATGATGTGCTTAATGACATAGATAGGGTGTCTGCTAGTCTGTTAGTGGATGATATTGCCCTCTGGGCTTCTGATATCAACATCGATAGAGCTACTTTAAGAAGGAATGAAGCTTGTAACAAGATCAATGACTGGAGTAAGGAATGACTTATGTCCCTCAGTGTAGAAGTGTGAAGTCAGCCTCTTCTCTGCCAATTTACAACACACTATTACTGTGCACTACAAGAATTTTACCTTTAATCCAATTCCCACTTTCCAAGGTATAATCTATGACAGATGACATTCTCTGAACATGTTAACAGATGTACTGAAAAGCCAGGAAAAGATTGGATATGCGTAAAGCAGTAGCAGTTAGGGACGGGGATTTTGATTTGTGTTGCTTAAGAACACATACATGGCTACTTGAAGATCCACTGTGGAATACATCTCACCAGCATGGACACCATGGAATCATTAAGACAGACTGGGAAAAGCTTGAAAATATTCAATACAAAGCCAATACTAAGTTTGTAGAATCCAATCTTAGACCTTTGATGGAAAGGGCCATAGCATCGGCTACCATGTGTATGAAGTTTCAACTAGGGGTAAGTCTGAAAATCCAAGAAAAATGATGATTGAGTCCAATGTGAATAGAAGATTGAATGGAAGAACTGTCATAGTATGGATAAGATCTTCAACAACAACAAACAAAATTGGACCCTTCCAGATTCAAGAAGCATGGACAACACCTTCTTTGAGATAGAGGAAAAAAGCCAAGAATGCTGAAACAAACAAGGACACAAAATAAAACAGAAAGTTCAATTGGGGGATTTATATGGATGGTTCAGCAAAAGAGAGCAGACTTGATGGAGGCACAGGTATTATCATTATGAAAGGCAAGGCTGAAAAACCTATTGTTCACCACAAATTTAACATCTAGGCAGGTAGATACTGTTCCTCATACCAAATAGAAATGGTTACTCTGATTAATGCTTTAGACTGGATTTAAGAAAGGACAATATGATCAACTATTATATGTGTAAAACTATTGCAACTACACTAAAATCAAATTTATAATTCTATATGTAGAATAAATCTTTACTGCAGAAAACATAAATATAAGAAATAAAAATAATATCAGTCAAGCCTTCAACAGTATTAATGTTCTATAGAACAAAATTTTAAGTTCATAACTTGGAAGACCAACATTTTATGAACTAATTACATAAGTTGAACTATAACATCTACAAACATTTAACTAATTTTTAAAACTTAAATTCATTTATGGCAATTTATACAAAGTCCCATTGAGTAAAATGTCATAGCAAGAGAAAGAGGCCCAAAGATTAACATCAAAGTAAATGGAAACATCCTTGAACAAGTTGCAAATTTCAAATA
>JAUYWI010060145.1:0-16042 GCA_034780595.1 Parotoplana pacifica | reverse complement strand
ATGTTGAAGGAAGTAAAGAATACTGTGTCACAACACAACAGTGACTGTTCAGGCTGTCTAGCTAGATCAGCATAGATCAACAGAAATGAAATGCAGTAGTATGTTCACCCCCTTAAAAATCATTGCCTGGCTGGGCAATCTTTATACATTCCAGGGTTGCCCAGTAGACAAAAAGAGCTATATGGGTGGATCAGATGGCTTCAGGGTCAACAACAATTATTTAGGTATACTTTTAGTTCATGATATTAGGAAGATATGTCAAAAAATGAAAATGTAGTCTATTAGTATACATATTATATACATATTATATACATATTATATACAAATTATATATCACATAAATTTACTTAAAATAATATAATTAGTTGATCAAGTAATTTAAACATGTTTCTTATTTTTTTGATTAAAAAAATAAGAAACATGTTTAAATTACTTGATCAACTAATTATATTATTTCAAGTAAATTTATGTGATATATAATTTGAATTTGAAGATGTATCTATTTTTAATAAATGAAGTCAAAATATGCCAATCAGTGCTTCTACAATTAAAGAAATTATGTTTTAAAAGTTAAGGGGAGGTGGAGGCTATTATTTTTAAAAGTATACTCATCTGTTCAACAATGTAGGAATTGGTTTTAGGAGCAATGCTTTTGCTTATCAGAATGATTTTCTTGTCATTGAATGCTTTCTTAGCCATGGCAATTCTGTGCTTAAATTCAATATTGCATCTACAGTCAGTTGTTAGTGTGCTACCCAGATAATCGAATTGTTGCACTTGCTCTGCTGGTTCATTGTTGATTCTTAAGTGACAAATGGGTGTTATTGCATGTTTGCTAGAAACCATAACTTTAGTCTTTTTGTTGTTGATAATTAAGCCTCTCTATTTACTTTCTTCTTTCAAGATGTTTAATAGACTTTGAAGAATTTCCTCTTCTGATATAATTGTAGTATCATCAGCATATTGTTATATTATATATGGGTATCCTGTTTCTCTTGCATTAAGTCCAATATTTCTAATGTTATCCATACCTACTTGCTTTGCACATCATTCTTTCCTTGAACTTCTAGTAAACTAAATGTATTGCATACTTTGATTTTGAATTGTTTAGCAACCACAGTGTTCATTGTCAGAACTTTCAAATCTAGCTGAGGTTCACTTTTCTTCAAATGAATCTTTTTGAGTTTGCAATTCAGCCTTGCATATAAAAGGATGTGGTCACTTACAGTTTTCACTGTTTGATTGCATTTCTAAATCTGTCATTGATTCATATATAATTAATCTGGTTTCTATAACAATGGCCCACACTTTTCCATGTATAATTCCTCCATTTGTGCTGTTTAAGCCACATATTTATTATGACCAGACCTTTTTCTTCACAACTTTCTGCAAAAATCTCACTTTCATTTTAAAACCTATGCTCTACCTTTGCTGGCTACCAATTTTGGTGTTAAAATCTTGGAATGTGAGGATGCTTCTAATTTTATAGGTGGCCAACTTGAGAACACCAAGGAAGAACTGGAGAGAACAAACACAGTGACATTTTAGGCATCTGTGAAACTCACTAGACTGCTGATAATGGAAAATGTTGTTTAGATGATTACATAATGTACTACTCTGGTGGTGAAGAACATGCAATACTGATTAAGGCATAGAAATCAATATCAGAAAGAAATATGGTGATTAATCTGAAATAGAAGCCATTTGATATCATATGCACCAAAGAAGAATTAACATTTATGATTCCATATACCAAATCTTATATGTATACATTTCTCAAGAAATTAAGATATTGATGGCATTAAAATCTACCATCATTATCTTAATTTCTTGAGAAATGTGTACCTATAAGATTTGGTATATAGAATCATAGAAGTTAACCAATTCTTCTTTGGTGCATATACCTGGATGATTAATCACCATATTGCATGTTCTTCACCACCAGATTAGTATCTTATAACTAAATTTTCCTTTACCAGTCAAGTGAGTTTCACAGATTCCTAAAATGTCACTGTTTGTTCTCTCCAGTTCTTCTTTGGTGTTCTCCAGTTGGCCACCTATAAAATTAGCAGCATCCTCACATTCCAGGATTTAGAGTTTTTGCAGCAGTAACATGATGATGGTCTGAATGTGCCTGCTGTATGTAGATATTCCTACCAAATGAAGCACCATTACATGAAGTAAAGGTCTGATTAACATTGGTTACACATTTAGTAGATAGGCTCATGATCATAGTTTGTACTAGGGGGAAATGGTGAAGGGGATTGCCTTCCTCACCACAGTAAGTTGCTGATAGATCTATTCTCTCACCACCCATTGATCCAGTGATGTTCCTTGACTGATGTCATTACTCTAACCCCAGTAAAGCAGGTAGAAGAGTTGCTCATTCTTGCCCAAGGAATGACCCTGAACATTAAGTAGGACTTTCAAAATATTTATGGCCATTTTAAAACTTCACTGCATATGCTATAGATTCTATTGTTATGAGAAACATTTTCATTATGATGAACCTACCCAGTACCTTGCCCTGGTAGATTCAATTTATACCAGGTGGCGCATAAGTAATCGGCCCCAATGTAAAAGTTTTATCGAAGTGCAAGGTTATTTATTTATGATTCTGGTACACACGTCTTATAATAAATGCATAAATTAAACAAAAATGAATAGGAAAAAATGTAAATTTAAGAACAGCTGAACTGTATTCATTGATTTAGGAGTTGTTACACAATACCTGTTAAGATAATAATTTTACATTGGGGCCGACTACTTATGCGCCACCCTGTATTACACCGAGTTTTCAATCATGAACGAATATATTTTGGACACTGATATCGATCTAAAGAGGGCACAAGATAATGTAAGCATTATCTCAGATAACATATTTAACTAATAAAAACTCAGTAATAAAGTAACAATGCTATTTTAATCATTTTTAAACTATGCAGACAGTTCACACCAATATTAAGCCAATGGGGTTTTTAGGATATTTATGAATGTGCGATTTTGAACTTTCCTAGTTTAAAAGTTCAAATGGTTTACGACTTGAAATTCATACAATTTGCTTAGACTAATATTCATTGTGTCTAATTTTATTGTAATTGGTGGTTATGTGGAGATACAATGATTTACAAAGTAACTTTTTTATTTCTCTTTTTTCTTGGTGTTTGGACATAACTACAAGGATTTTTTATAAATTTGATCCATAAAATTCCAGCCAAATGTATATTTTTTAGGCAATGATTTCATTGTCTAAAAATTATACATTCCATACATCGATTTGGTTGAAATTTCGTATTCATCTTGGAATGATTCATCGACAGGTTTTTAAACAATTCACTACGAAGGGACTGAATGGCGTGATATTTGTCTGAATGACTTCAAGTTGAGATCTTTTGTCATTATGGTACCTTAGAAAATAAGCCCAATTTTTGTAATAAAAAACCACAACTAAAATGAAATGGCTGCGAAAACCTGACACAGTTGAAAATCAAAATATGTTCTCCAATTAAGTAACTGAAACGATATTTCAACCGATAGGATATCTTATTTCTGGTTCCTAAAATAGGGTCCACCAGTAAGCAACTGGTCTATGAAACAAATAAGTTTTAAATTATTTAGAATTGCCTATTATTAAGTAATTGAAATATCATGAAATTTATTTGCCCATAATTATAAAAAATTGAAGTAATTTCTAGTGATGTAACATCAGTTAAACCTATTGCTATATAAGTTACTTAGATAAATTCTGTAATTTGGTAATTTCCTACTCTAATTGTCCAAATAGATATATCTGATGGTGTTGTTTCTCTACACAATTTTAAGATGTAATCAATTTTTTTTAAATATATATATTGATGTTACATCACTAGAAATGACTTCAATTTATATATATTTGATATTACAATATAATACTATTGATACATGGCCTAATTACTTATTTTATTTTACTGCACTTATACATTTGAGTTTCGCTTTCAATATTCCAATAGGTTTATGCTAAATTAATGATTACATTTGTACAAGGTGTCCATAAAGTAACGCAAGTGAGAAAATAATGAAATAAATTAAAGATACACCTAATGTCCTTCAGATAGGCACTACTTACCCTCTTACATTCATAAAAGTCAACAAACTTATAAATGTCATTGATTCATTTGCACAAACATTAACTCGTCGTGAACCTGCAACTGCTTGGTTTCAACAAGGTAGTGCAACAGCCCACACATCAAATGTGTCATTGAAACACATTGAGCAATACTTTGGTCAACTGACTATTTCTAAAGGACTTTATCCACCACGCTCTCCAGTTTTTTTCTTGTTGGGATATCTCAAAGATGTTGTTTACATCAACAACCCACAAACATTGGATGATTTAAAAACAATATCCAGAACGGCAATGATGATACGAGTATTAAAGCAGCCACTCTCAGAAATGTGTCAAGGTCTGCAGTGAAGCGGGCAAGGTTCCGCCTATCTGAAGGGGGACAACATTTTCAACATCTTTTATGTACAGAACAGAACTTTATATTTTGAGAATATGTTTAGTAAATAAATTTTTGATTTTTAATTAATTTCATTATTTTATCCTTTGCATTATTTTATGGACACTCTTTGTTGTTGTATAATGATTTGATTAAAGGAGAATATTAAAATTTATTGAAATTTGGTGACACATCAAGAATTACAACACTGAATATACATATAATACCGTTCGTGTATAGTATTGCTATGAAATATTACCATTCTGACAACATCCTGATCAAAAAGTATTGCAACCAAACAGTTCATTTCAAAATAGAAAATAAAAATTCCAGAATTAACATTTACATTCCCTCTAAGTGCTTCCCCTCGGAGTATATGTATAATTGCATAGACATTTTCAATTTTTGAAAACATTCAGCATACGCCGAACTAGGTATTGTCCTCAACTGTGAATTCACCGCCCGAGCTAGGTCTTGGATACGAGAAAAAGGTCTTCCAGAGATCTGAGATTTGATCTTCGGGAAAAGCTTAGCCAGAAAGTCACGTGAGTAGGGTGGATGGGGCAGAAATTGAATAAATTAAAGTTCTTGTTTGGTAACTAAGGTTTAATGTGGTCAAAGACTCATAAATTAGTAAATACTGCTTCTTACTATACAATATTGGCACCCCAGCAATATTAGTTGCTAAGTGGAAAGTAGATTAAATAAAAGTTCATACATAGTAACATGGAGATCTGATGGTAACTAAGGTTTCCTGTTTTGAAATGTCCATAAAAGCATATTTTGTTGTTATGCTATTTTAATGTCCATAACAACAGTTTCTAAGTGAAAGATCATGTATGGCAAAATTTTGTAAATAGATATTTCTTTGTTATGCAGATTGGTGTCTTAAAAATTAATCTAAGTGCCAAATTTAATTGAAAATGAGTTTCTTTTTAAACTGATATTGGTGATGGAGAAGAAGGAGAGACAGTTTTAGAAAAGTTCATTTTTAAAGACAATGTATTTCCTAAAATACTTCACATTGACTGATTTTATTCAAATTTGGCATATTCCATCATCAGAGTATGAACAAATGGTATTAATTACGTGTTGAGAACCGTTTGACATTCAAATTGCATATTTTCCATGAAGCTAACAGCCAGTGACATCGATGTAAGATTAGCTAGGTATCTGAATCAAATATGTTTAATCAGTTACATCATTTAATACTGAAGTAGCTACGAGTAATACTTAGATATTTTTAATTTAAAAATATGAGTATTCATTGACCAATATATCCATTCATGCAAAAAGGGCTCCGGATCACTTTCAAGTAAAACTAGAAAAATATCCTATATCAGGAATCTAACTTGATATTTTGAAAGAAACGTAAATATTTATAGGCTCCTGAACTTCTTCTAGACGTTGCCCCAACTGAAACCTTGGTAGGGGCATCAAGTCCTTCCCCAGAAAATTTAGAAAAATAATGTGTCGAATATCGATCTCTGAGAGCATAAAATTGTAAACATTGTACCTGAACAAAAATACCCCAAATTATTGGGACGGGGGAACGATATTATCCTTATAAAATGGCAATGGCCCCTAGCTCCGGCGCCCTTGCATAGGAAATCACAACGTTACCATTTCTAATTTTAGAAAGGTAAATTGTTCAGTAAACATGAAAAGTATATGGTACAAAACAACACTAAGTGAAAGTCATGTCACGGTATAACATCAAATGAAGTTGACACATAAAAGAAACAAAGGTTATTGCAAGCTTTTCATTTCTTAGGGGCGCCTATACAGACCATATTTCACAGAGAACTTTATTTTTCTTAGGGGACGTTAAGACTTCAAAAAATGTAGGGGGAAGGATCGGACCCCCTGACACCCCTGGATAGGTCAAACATTAGAAGAATATATAATTTCTTTTGTTAATATTTACTTAGTCAAATTCAGAAGCTGATGATGTGTTTAGAATTTTGAAGTGATGAAATCTTTTACTTTTTTATGAACAAAGGTCGTATTTAGGCACTATACAGCTAATGCTAAGATTTAGAGCAACAACTGGTTTGTAGGTACATAATGTATGTATCAATTAACATATTTTTAAATTTAAAGATTTTATTTAAATCATCGGAATTTAATTTTTGGATAAAAACATATACAAGTAGACTTTTATGATACTTTGATACCTAAAACATAGTCTGGTTTTTTGATTATTAAAGATTTTTCTATTTCTTTCTAATGTCGTCGAATAGCAAATCGATCGTTCAACGTACGAAAATCCATACTATTTAGTTTTAGAATTTAGACACCGATTTCTATTTATTAATAAACAGAAATTAGTGGTTTTAGAGTTAGACAACAATTCTCTTCTCGTTTGTTCAGAAAATCTATGCTTTATATTGAAAAGTTTAATTAATTTCACTCACTGTCTTGATATAGTTTTGGTTAACATGTACAATTTCCCATGAAAAGTAAATTTAGCTTTCTGTTTATTTTGACAAGTCTTCTGTATCAAATTAACGTATTAGATTTTCTCTAGAAAATGTTTGTTTTAATAGTTTTGATCATCCTCTAGCTTTGCCTACAGTAGTTGAAATTGTAGATAAATTCAACATAAAATTATGCTTGAGTTTCGAAGTTGCAAATTTTGCTAATTGATTATTCAATTGGATCATACTTACATAAGTTTGTAAATTATGAAAATTGTTTCCTATTAATTAAGTTTATAGAACATAGTAACAGTGATATTTTTGTTAATATATGTTCACAATTATTGATTTCTTAATTCAAATACATATCTAAAAACTTGGTTTCTTTGGCTAATGTTTTTAATGCTTTAATTTTGTGACTGTCTTTCCTTCAGATATTCTGTATGATACGTTTTATCAAAGCTGCTGTTTAGGTGAATTTATGAGTTTGGCAAAGAATAGTAAGAACCATTTTATTTACAACTATTGGGGTAGAAATGTGAAAAAAATAGTTTGTGATAAAGACATGAAATTTGATACATGAGGGGAGTGAGGATAACTATTTTATCAAGGAACAACATATTTTGCTAGCTTTAGGATTTATGATGATAAATTATTAAAAGGAAAATTCGTAGAGAATTTAGTTGTAAAGAAAAAAAACGTAAAGAAAATAGTCTTTAATGAATGTTGGTAAGCAAAAGATCATAAGAAAAAAATCGTTTTATTAATAACATAAAGTAGTTAATTGCAAGGTAGTAAATATAGATTTTCATTAACCTAATTGTAATATCCAATGCTAAATAGTTAAAAGTCACGGAACCCTTAAATCCACAGAAGGCAGCGATTTCAAGTCAGCCTGTGTTTTCTGTTTCTTTGAAACAACACTAAACGCACCTTGTGTACAACGGGTTTATTCACCAGTTTGTTGCTACACTCAAAGAAGATAAGATTGAAAATGGCTGACCTTTTTTCTGTGGGTTGTTAAGCATGTCGTCTATGCAAGCAGGCCACGGACACAGCAAGATCCTATGTATGAGAAAATATTTGTAATGAAATTATCACAATCTCCCATGAAACTTTTCATACTGTGTCAAGAAACATAGTTGTGTGAGCTCGAAAGTATTTTGAAATTTGTGGCGACCTCTTCGAACATCTCTGCTATGTGATTTGTTAAATGCATTTAGTAAAAATTGCTTAAATATAATTCTGGGTTGCGTGACTTTTAGAACCCCTGTAAGGAAGAAGTTTAGATAATTATATTCTTTTGTATTAACTAAATGTGTATCATATTAGATGCAGTTGCATAAATATTCAGTATTGTGTCATAAGTCATTACCATTCAGTGCAATTATAGTCGATTGACCCTTTCAAAAGATTTGGCTTGACAGATCGTTCCAAGCACTCTGGAATTGTGCTAGAGTCCTTGGGACGATCTGCCAAGCCAACCTTTTGTCGGGGTTAATTGACGATTACTATACAATTGATCAAATTGTTACCTAGAATGATTTGTTTTTGATGGTTCCTAGTGTGAGTGCAGATTAATAAATATGAAAACCATTTTCGTAAATGACAAGTATAAATTATTGGTATTAGATGTCATGTGACGACTTTTTCGCCTGTTTTTTTTAACACATGACAAATTCTTTGTACATCTTTTTGTTTATTAGATAATTAAATTTCGACTACATATTTGCATACTACTTAATCTTTACGTTTTTTTCTTTACGACTTTTTCTGTTTTACGATTTCTCCCTGATATTGAGTACTATATACAACTTTTATTACAAACTGAACATTTCGGCCAATTTTTGGTGCATTTCTATCTCATTAATTTGCATTATGCCTTTTAGTTCTGTGTTTGTAGTAGTTGTTTATTTGTGTTTGGTGGAGCTCATGTAGTTTGTGTTTTTTGTACTTGCAATCGACAAGTTCTGTGGCTGACACATAGCTTTGGTTGAACTAGATTCAGTTGGACAACAGAGGTTTTTATATTTAACAAAAGTAGAATTAATAACACGCTTCTAGAGAAGGTGGAAATTTGTATAAAACCTGGCTTTTAGTGACTTTTATATATGTAAAAAAAATTAAATGATCCTGTTTAAGTGTTTCATTTTGTTGATAAATTCTTAACAGTAAATTATTCCGGTAAGTGTTTATAATAATATCTTAGTTAACGCAAATTGGTGAAAAAATAACTATGTAGTAATCTTTTACATTTACCCAAACAAGAACAAATTTTAGAAAGTTCTTGGAGCAGTTTGATAATTATAATAAATGTAACCTAAGTATTTAAGGGCTTTACCGTTCCTGCAATTCATGTTCAATTTCAAGTTCTAACCTCCTGAAGATCATGTTCGAAAGGCAATTGGGTGGGATACCTATAGGTATCTGGAATAACTCTTGAGCTTCATTATAACTACAATTTTCACTTCAATGAGAATCTTTTGTGTATGTATGATTTTTGACGTTCCTGTGTCATGCTTGGCTTGGCTGTATTTCTTGTTACTAAGCACTACTGACTTTATTGAATATCTATGGATGTCCAGAAATTACTTTACCCAAACCAAAGACGGTGGTGAACTTCATTTGACAGGAGTAGGTACCTAAGATGTATTTTGCAATTTTTTGAAACTACCTGACTCATACGTCCTGATTCAAGATGTATAAGATGGAGCCCGATTTTATGTATTGGTAGACATGTACCCCGCCAAGTTTTCATTCTGGGCACTGATGACGCGTCCTCCCAGAATACCATATGATTTTGCTGTTTTATTCTCTCGTTATAATTGTTTCCATTTCCATGATCTTATTTTTGGCCATTCTCGTCAGGGAGTCTGCAACTTTCCTTTAGCTGTGTCTTTTCAGCATGAGGGGTTGGTCCAAAGTGCCCCAGGTTGTTGTAAACGTGGTAACAATGTGTCGGTATGATCTTCTGATCTAGATGTCACTGCCATAAATTAAGATAACGTTGTTTCGGTATTTTGTTTCGGTATTTCGCTATTTTGATGTCGTCTAAAAGCATTTATCTACTGTTGTTAATATTATTACAATATCATTGCTTGCAAATATGTTTCCAGTACCTCCTGAAGAAAGAATTCTACTGCCACTTGGGTAATGCTTACTACTAGACATTCTTTAGTTGCTCTTTTTCTAGTGCTAAAATTTAGTTTGGTTTGGCTTGCACTCTAACAGACCGCGCAGAATTAGTACCAAACTTTGAATCTGTTCTTTCTGCCAGAAGTCAAGAACAGAGTTTGTTGTTAATACTCTTTTCGAAATATAAGTAATAACAGCAACAATACACACCTTTTATGAATAGGTAGTAGTGGTTCTAGACTCATAGCTCGGACATCTAATTAGGCCAATTTAGTGGTGAGATTTCAACTTGAATATTTAACCCGAGACAGAGTATTTCATAAAACTGTCTAATCCAAGATTAATTAACAAGAAATATGTCTTTAAAATGTCCTGAAATTAGTAAAAAAAGTGTAAATTTTACATTGATATGAAATAGTCAATGTGATTAGGTCAGCTGTTACTATACAAATTTATGAAACAGATATTGTATTATTGTAGTTTACTAGTTTGTTTTTAAACTATTTTACAGCAGTTGCTTATCAATTTCCATTTGTACACTCATCTCTTAATATTAATATTTGTATAATATAATTGAAACATAATTTTAGTATTATTTATCACAATGTTTACGAACAACAATCGACGAAATATAACTCAATAGCTGGATTCCAAAAATTAACTGCTTTTTTCTCAGTTTCGTCATTACTAGAATTATGATTCAATTCTATATTATGAAATATAATATTATATTTATGGTAAAATCTATTTTTATGATAAATGATCGAATTCATCAACTCCTACATCAATTGCTATACATTGATTACATATTCGTTTTTTACAAAGATCAACATTTTAGGCTCTATTTAAAGCTCAAGTTTGAGTGATTTGTGCCAATGTATCGACGTTAGGGTTTCTAATGTATTTGTTTAATGATATCTTGAACGAATGTTTCATATTGATATACATTTTTTCCAACGATTATACGTAGTTAGTTGATTTTTTATACCTTTATAAATTGATTGTCGTCATTATTTATCAATGTTATATAATCATTGTAATAATATTCTTAATTTATCCATATTTACATTAACTGAAAACCTAACTGTTTCCCAATATGAATATAAAAGACACATGTTTCTCTTTTGTTTCACTTTCGATTCTTGATTGTTTATCATTGTCTGTGCTTTTATTCTTGATAGACATTTATCAGTTTGCTATAGGAATCATGATTTTATTTATGTCTGTTTTAATTTGTCACACGACATACATGTTTGTCAACATATTACGTGAGTGAAAATGTGCACCAAAGCAAAACTTAGCTCTGGTAAAATGATAAAGAAAATTTATTTTGTTAAAATTTTATTGAAATAATACAATATATTACAGGGAGTCAATAAAGTCATTATGAAGATTCACGTACGTATACAGTTCAACTTTTCAGTGAATAAAGTTAACAAATTGTAGATTTTACAAATCATTTTACTGTATTCATTGACCACATGTGAATTGCATTGAAAATCAAAGTCACTGTATTGTGACTACCCTGTATAACTTTCTTTGGTAACAATAGCAAGGATCTGTTCATTTACAAATAATTTCTAAATCTAATGTATTACCTGAATTGTAGACACCTTGGCTTCATTTTTTCTACTGAACATTCGGAATTTGAAACCGTTTACTAAAAATATCAAGCCGAAGCATGTGAAAAATACATGTATCTAACTTTGTTTTGTAACACCACTTTTAATTTTGTGACTAATATTATTTATTTTATATATCTTATAATATATGCAATTAAATGTATCAACAAATCATTTATGAGATTTCAATTGGTTTACCTAATCCCTTCTTTAGATCCCGCACAAGACACATTTCTACAGAGTTGTGGTGTTGCTGATCTTGTCACTACGTGCTATGGTGGACGAAATCGCAAGATTGCCATTGCTCATGTACAGACGAGGAAACCAATCCCCGAATTAGAAAAGGAACTTCTGGGTGGACAAAGCGCCCAGGGTCCATTGACAGCGAAAGAGGTGAATCATTTGCTCAAATCAAAGGGCAAAGAGGACCAGTATCCGTTGTTTACAGCGGTACATCGCATATGTAACGGGGAACTTCAACCAGAAGCCTTCATTGATTGTTTGAGAAATCATCCAGCTCATAAGTAACTAGGATTTCATATTGCATTAGTATTATTTATTGGTTGTTTGAGAAATCTTTAGTTTAGTTATTTATAATACGTATTCGAGTACATAGGTGGAATTTATACAATTTTTTTTAATACTCATGCTATTGAATACTAAAAGATTTTAATAACTGTGGTATCTCAACAAGTCTGACTCACTACAAGTCAGTTTTAATGTACTAAATACTGTTTTGACATTTTATCGAAGGTTGTAGATATAATTAAAAGCATAATCTTTTATTTACATTATTAGATGATTATGTATGTAGATTTTATTATTATTTTTTGGATTGTTTGTTACCTACTACATATATGTATTATAAATGACTAAAGTTGACCAATTACATTGATCTATAAATCTTTGTAACAAGTTGGTATCAAACAGCCTAGTAGGTGCTTATGTATGTTTAAAAAAATAATTTTAATTTTGTATATTAATTATGTATATTTAAAAAAATAATTTTAATTTTGAAATTGATTTTTCTACATAACTATACGTAGGTAGGAAAATACCAAAACATGTTTAGCTAATGGTTGTTTGCTTAAGTCTTTTAGTAATATGTTAGCAGTTTAGTACTAGTCGCTTATTGTACCAAATCACAGTATTCTGAATTTTATTTATTTATTATGCCCCATAGTCTTATTTTCATAGTTTTGAAGACTCTTCATCTAGAGTTGAAAACAATAAAATTCCTCTTGTGCGTCTCAAGATTTGAAAACAAAACCTATAAGGCTTTTCATATTTACTCTGGCTATAAATAATATCACCGATTTGTTACATCTTTTCAAACTTTCTGTTTATTGAATGTTGCTTTTGATGTTGAGTTCGTTTTTATAATTTTAGTAAATTTCTCAGTCGATTTGGTTATTACAACTTTTGATTTCAGTGGAAATCATGTGGGCTCTTTGGTATTTTTCAAATACATACATGGATAAAGAATTACTGTTAATAGCTGTATCAACCCTTGTTGTTATAAACGAGCTAGCTGCAATGATGATAATGTTGCATGTACTTTTGTAAAAATTTAACTTTTTCCATATTGCCTTTTAGTTCTTTATTAGATTTCTATAATATGTAATCATTTATGGCTTAATCTAACTTGAACTGTTTAGAAATATACTTTATAAAAGATTGTATAATGACAGTTTCACTTTTTAATAATATGTACATTACTAGAATTGCAGTAATGTAAGTGGTGACCATATCGTGGTGACACATTTTTCGTACGTTGTTAGACAATAGAAATAATTTATATACTTATATTTTTTATTAAATTAATTGTTGTGAATAATTAGAAATAACCCAAAATAGAATGTAATCATTTTATTGCTAAATAACTAAATAATAATTCACTAAAATGTCTAGAGTACAATTACTGTTCGAACCTTTGTATGGGTTGGAATCATTAACAGTAAAATTATAATAATACTAAAAAAAATTTTAAGTGGAACAAAGCTTGTAAATACAATGAGAAATAATACAACAGGCAAAAAATGTTTGAAAGAAAAAATACATAGGTAGTCAAATAAACAATATTGTAGAGCAATTTCTGCGTATTGAGATAGTGAGTTGAACAGATATAGGGACAGATGGAGTAAAGCCATTTGAATATGGTTGGAAACAGAGTACAGATAAAAAGACCACTTTTCTCTAATGATTCTCAAATTTTACATGCTGATTGTTGTCTACATGTAATTCTAATTGAAACCGTAAATCATTTTTGGATTGTAAAAAGTTGAAAAAAAACTAGCTGTAGACCTATAATATGTAAATGATATTTGTTGTCTTGGGGGCAGTTTCATAAAGATTAAAGATAATTTAAACTTAGGACGGAGGTTTTGGATACAACTAGAATGTATTTTAATTTCCTGTCCTAGGTCACCTAAAGTTTGGCTCGAGATGACATATCTAAATTTAGCTGAATAAGAGTATAATTGAGTTCGATAAGTTGGCTGATAGCCAACGGTGGTTTAGTATGAGGGGAAATAGATAATATCATATTTTGTTTATTAGCAAATGACCTAAATTAATAGGCATGTTTTATAGAATGACATTGCTGCATCATACAACTTAGTAAACGTGCATATTTTATCAAATTAATTACCATAAAAATTCATTCTCATTTTTATAAAAACCAATATTTCTACGTTTTATATTACTTTAATTACTCATGCATAATGTTAAAAGGAGAAAAATTTGTAAGAATTACACACATTGGACATTCAAAGTCTGATAACCTTTTCTGCAAACATATACATTTACGGCTTCATTAATTGTCGAAGATTTGGTGGTAACATGAGTACAATCAATGCATCCCAACACATTCGGGAATCCAGAAATTTCAGCAAAGAATTGAGCATGCTGTAGACGTTCGAGCTCTCTGGGTTACAAATTTGAGGTGCTTAAGCTGCTGACACTGTAAATAATTCTACTAATTGATAATCTAGGTATTCCAAACGAAAAATTGAGATTGCAGGCATGTGACGGACCCTCCAATTCCTCTATTTTTACAGCAGTACCTCTATTGTCCTCTTTTTGAAATAATTCTCTATTTTCATAATTTAAAAAAAATTTACTGGATTTTTGGATATTCTATCAAATAAGCAGTCACCTTCTATTGGATCTATCCAGCTTATCCCAAATCAAGTACTTTTATTCAAAAACAATAACGTGTATAATTTATCTTAGAATTTTCATGCATTACAAATATACAATTGTTGTATATATATATATTTTGTATACATATTTTTGTATACATATAATACATCCTGCCACAATAGTTTGGACTAAATACATTTTCATTTATACAAAACATAGGTTCTTACATATATTTATATACTAACTACACTATATTGTTTGGGCTAAATATATTTTTATATTTATATAGAACAAGTTAAGAGCTTATATTCATCTATATACAATTTTAAATATATCATACCTATATTGGACAAAGGTATTTGAGTTAAAGAGTGCTGATGGATTACCAAAGTATCCTGCACTTTCAAAATTAGTGAAAGCAGCTAATGTCCATTTACCATGGAAATGCAGATGTCGAACGTAGATTCTCATACAACAAATCATTAATGTGAACTACAAGAACTCAATTGACGAACAAAAGCATAATAGCATTGCGAACTATTAAAGATAGCATGAAATTATTTGGAGGTAAACCAAATTACTAAAGAACTGATTGAAAAAATGAGTAATGCCAGACCTAGTTACAGAGAGTATGTGGATAAATTGCAATTTCGAGAAAGCCACCACATCAAAAGAGGCAAAAAAATTCGAGCAGCACATAAAGTAAAATTTGCAAAAGAAAAGAAAGCAACCGAATTTAAATTGAAGGAACTGAATGATATTGGCCATAAAATTCAAAGTGAAATGGATGTTGCAAGATCCTGGAAAATGCTACAAACAAAATCCAGACTGCTATACAAAATAATGATGTCAGATAAATTGGAGTTGCCCAACCAATGCTTCAAAGTCTCAATAATAATAAAAATTTAAGAAAAGTAAGATTTAAGTCACAAATTTTCTAGACAAGTGCAGATCCAGGATTATCGAAAGGAGGGGGTCCTAATATCGGAAGGGCATATAAAAAAGTTAAGTTGGTACTACTTTTTGGGCACACCACATAAATATAGTTTTTTATGATTCCTAAAAAGGAACAAGTAGATAATTTATTACATGTCTAATTATATTATAAGCATACATTTATACTAAATATAATATATATTTACAAGAAAAAGGGCACCAATGGAGGAAAAGGGGGTACAGACCACCTGAACCCCCTGTATCCGCCACTGCTAGATATTATTTCTTCTAATTTTTCCTCTAT